>CAUYQG010284095.1:0-25800 GCA_963574415.1 Tarsius wallacei | reverse complement strand
TGTAGAGATGAGGTCTTGCTTGCCCAGGCGGGTCTCGAACCCGCGGGCTCATGCAATCCACTCACCTCAGCCTCCCAAAGGCGCGGGATTACAGGATGAGCCCCCGAGCCCGCCTAGTGCAAATTTTTTGATTTATTGTAGAGATGAGGTCTCACTTGCCCAGGCGGGTCTCGAACCCGCGGGCTCAGGCAATCCACTCACCTCAGCCTCCCAAGGCGCGGGATTACAGGCTGAGCCACCAAGCCCGGCTCCTTCCCATTTCTTTACTGTTTACTCATTCTGCCTTTAGAATTATCTAGAGATCCCTTAGTAGTTGAAAGTGGCATAATATTTCTTACATTTGTAATCTTACTTTTCCATTTCCTTCAATATCTTCACGGTCAGGCATGTTAGTGAGCTTTTAGTTGGGACTATTCAGTCAGTGTGGCTTCCCCACCCCTGCCTTATATGGGTCTTAAAATGAACACTCACAACCTTCTCCTATATTCTTTTAGGCCTTATCTCCATGGAAGAATTTCGTGCTATGTGGAAACTTTTTCGTTCTCACTACAGTGTTCCTATTGAGGATTTCCAAGTTGATTATCTCGCCAACACAATGGATGTAAACAAAGATGGAAGCATCGACTTTAATGAATTTTTAAAGGCTTTCCATGTAGTGCATAGATATGAGAAGTTGAAAAAAGATGTCAACTTTGGCTAAACATAAATAAGACCTTCCCTCAGGCTCCTTGTAATCCGTTGGGCCAGGCCCAAAGCACATGCGCAATCCTTTCTAGGACCCTTGAAAATCATGGTCAATAATAGAGAAGAGTAGACCCCAATTCATGCCACAAGCAGATCACAGTATGGTTACTGGAAATCTCTAGCAAACTGTTACTGATAAGACTGGGTTAAATGTCAGCTGATAGGAGTTGGTTCCAGATAAGCACCCACACCTTGCCAGTGAGAACCTGGGTTTGAGCCTAGAGTGTTGTTCTGGATGCCACCTAATCAGACCAGAGCAGTTTGAAAATATACTGAGAGGAACCCATAAAGCACCAGAGAAAACTATTAAGTGAAACATCTGTAAGTGAATGAGCGACAAGAGGAGGAATACTAAATTACTAATAGAATAGAATGTTTTCATCTTTAAACTGTAATCTTCTTTGGATATTTTATAAACCAGTGAACCTCAATTGCAGGAACCACCCTCCAAGGATGAGAGCCATATCAGATTCTTGGGGGAATCTGTGGGAGTGTATTGTTTGAGAAAGCATATTTTTTTCATGTCTGTTCGAGATACAAAGAAGTTAATACATTTGGATTGAACCTTAAAGTTAATATCTCTTGGCACCTTCATTGATAATATGGGGCCTTTCTCATGCATACTGTTAAATGAAAATTATAGGAAGCCATGGTTTTGGACTAAGCTGTGTATTAGACCCTAACAGACTAGACTAAAAATCAAAATTGAGTTACTCATGCTAAGGTGCCACATCACGAAACTGAAAATAAGTTGTTTTCTGGCCTTCCAAGAAATCTGGAGAGTGAAACAGTCTAATTTTCCAAATAATCCAGTTTCAATAGGCAATGAAGTTCCCTCTACTTTTAATCCTTACAACAAAAAGTAACTGAAGTAACTCAATATTAATCAATTTTTTCTCTAATATTCTGCTTTCCTGTTCCTGCCTTGCAAGGCAAGTAACATTGAAATGACCAATCTGCTTTTTGTTCTTTGTTTCTGCTTTCTTCAGCTTTTCTCTGTCTATAAAACCAAACTCCTTAGCTCGGCTCATCAGAACACTTACTCTATTTTTATGGAATGAAGTGTTGCCTGATTCTAGAATCATAAATAAAACCAAATAAGATCTTTAAACAATTTATCTGTTGACAGAACTGGTGACCAACAAGGCAACCCTAAGGAGACTGCTAATAACCCCCAGGACCCCTTGAGGAATGCAGGAGAGGCACCACTGACCGCTTTCAGGTCCTCTTTCTTCCTCATGGAGCCCCGAGTGTTGTAAGTTCGTCTTGGGCCAGACTCTGCTCTTTTTGCATTGAGCCCCCTGATTATTTTAGCTTTCATATTCAGGGCTAATGCTATGAGAGGGCATTTGATCTTGGAGTGCTGCGATGATTTTAATATGATTTGTCCTTTCTGAAACTCATGTTGAAATTTGATTGCCATTGTGGCTATGTTGGTAGGAGAGCTCTTTAAGAGGTGATTAGGTCTTCAAGAGGGATTAATGTCTTTTTCCTGGGAACAAGTTAGCAATTGAGAAAGTTTGACTCCCTTTCTCTTGTGCGCATGTGCCCTCTATTCTCTTCCTTCCACTTTTCTGCCATGCTATAAAACAGCACGAAGCCCTCATTAGATGCAGCCACCCAATCATGACTTCCCGGCCTCCAGAACCATAAGCAAAATAAACCTCTATTCTTTATAAATTACACAGTCTCAGGTATTGTATTATAGCAACACAAAACAGATTAAGACTGATACCAAGGGTTAGTTTGTGCCATGAGAGGACACATGACTTTTGGGTTTGCGGTGTGATGAGTCAATGGCAAGGGGTGAGTTTTAAAGGTAACTGCAGGAATGCACTCCAGCTTTTGGAATTCATAGCTAGCTATCCTCTTCATTTCTTCTCTTCTTGTGTACTGAGGTAAGGAAAATCATTAGCTAAGTTGGCTAAGGGGATTTCAGACCAAAGCCATCCTGACTCTGAGAGACCCAAGTTCCAACCTAAGAATGGGATCCTTACTTTCTAAAATACTGAGTACTCAGTTTTAGAGTACCTCTTTGTCAGTGATCCATTCCCTCCCACAGACAGCTATTGCTTTCCTGTTTGTCTTGTTTCTGTGTCCTGAGAACTTAGTCAACCAACCAAGAGCCCCCAACCAGGAGGTTGGGAGTTGCCAAAAATATGCCTAGACAGAAATATGGGTTGCACTCATTTTGTGACTAATATACCAACTGTTGTCTAAGTCTTTCTTTCGGCTGTCTTTGGGAGTATTTCTGGATTTTGCTCTAGAAATATTGATAAGAAATATAATGGGCTCCCTGTATTCTAAGGCATGCAAATATAGTACCCCTTCAGGGATACTATATTTCAGTCAGCTAAATGTTCAAACATTATGGTTCATTCTTATGCACATTTTGAAACCTATGGACAAATTACATCAAGGACAATTTGGAGCCCCAATGGCCTTCATGTGGAATGTTTGAACTTCTCAAGCTTGTTTTTATTCTTAGAACTAAATTAGAAGACTTTAGCTATAGGGTTAAAGTCTGAGGGGTATGTATATCATTGATTGGCATATAGAGGCTTCTAAGCCCTCTGTCTTTCTCTCTGTCCTCTCCTGCCTACTTAGAATCTGTTGACATTTTTTGCTTGGTTATCTGCCCAAGATTCCAAAATAGCCTTTTTAAAAGATTCACTGTGAAGAGCTAATGGAAAGCTAGAAATGGAAGATATTCCCCCACACCACGGATGGTGAAAGTGACATAACTCCTACTGCTCCTCTCCATCCTACTTTGCCTGAATATTCACAGTCTACTAACACTGTCTGAATTGCCTTTCTTCTCTGAAAAATAAACACAGTTAAATAGTTTCCTTGTAAGATAAAACCACCTGAAAATTCAGGAGATAATCCTATAGTGGACAGAAACAGCTCAGACTCATAGGTTAAAAATTTTCAAAACCTAGAGAAGTCCTTTAAAAGTTTTCTGGAGAATTCAGGGTCTTGATTGTAACTTATGACCTTGATCTGTACCAACTAATACACATGTTGGTGGTACTTGGAAGGCCTAAAAATGGAAGAAATAGGTAGAATATTATTCTCCTAAGAATGATATCAGTGACCTGACAAACCCCACCTGTTCTACTTATGGGCCAGGAAAACTCCAAAAGATCGAAAATGACATTTTTGAAAGCTATTTCCAAAGTGCATTAACTCCATGACAACCAACAACTTAGAAGGGGCCTGCCCCAGCCCATTCCAGTAAGTGACCCCTAAAACAGCAGTTTCCAAAAAATTGTCATTTGTGCAAATGACTAAAACATTGGAAAAGGGACTGCTTCCAAAGATTTCGAGGAAAGCTCCTAAAAAAGGCTGCCCACCCTCTGATAATCTGCATGGTAACCACCAGGACTCATGAGCCTTTGAAGAAAGCTCCTGTAAGTTTCTACTGGTTATTTTTGGCCCCATTTATTTAAAAGCTCTGCCCTGAAGTCAGTGATCTAATTAAGGAACAAGATTTTGAAAATCTGTAAAAGAAATTGATATCTATAAAGGAAATCTCCATGTGTAGGGGCATCTCCCTCTCTGCACCTAAACCACTAGAAACTTTTACAATGGGAAAGGCATTGGTTTAAAACTGGCATAACCTTTCCTTTATTTAAGGTGCTTTTCCTGGCCATCTCATCTTAACTGGGCCTTTACTTAAGACCTTCTTTTTTAAAATTAAAATTTCTTTTTTAAATTTTTGTAGAGATGAGGTCTTGGTATGTTTTGCAGGCTGATCTCAAACTCCTGGGCTCAAGTGATCTTCCCACCTTGCCCACCCAAAGTGTTGAGATTACAGGCATGAGCCACTGTGCCCAGCCTGCCTAAGCCCTTCTTTATCTCAGCAAATAATGGTGTTTATATCTAAGTTCTGTGCCTTTGAGATATAAACTTTCTACCTTGTTTCACTTAAGAGTCATCCCTCTGGATGCGCAAATTTTGGGTTGCCTGGCACACAATTGCTTAGGAGAACAAATGGTTTAAGGAATGATGCTATGAAAGGGTGAGAAAAAAACTATTTCAAAACTAGTAAATGAAGAATATTAATGAAAGCCATAAGATCTGCTTCTGTGTATCTATATGTCTGTATGTCTATGTGGCATGTGTATGTGGTATTTTTCCACCAAAATATATGAAAGAGCTCTATTTAATTGGCTTAAAGAAAAAAGTGCTTAAATAAAGTCTTTAAGTATAAAGCAAGCATATTTTTCCTAGATTTACTAGTCAAACAGGCTTGTTATCTCCTGAATGTATTAGACCATAAAACTATAAATCCAACCAAAAAGTGAAAATGTATGATGAAAATAAATTGCTTGATTATATCAATCATGGGAGGGAAAAACAACAGGGAAAAAGAACCATATTTAACCTGTTAGTCTTTTTGCTTCTGCAATATTTTAAATACTTGCCTGATTTGTTGAACAATAACTTGAGATTATGGCTAGTTTTGTTTAATGAACAATTCAAGCATAATTGTTAAAAATAAGTAAATTAGGTGTTTATAAATGGGATAAAAGTTTATAAATGAACTCTTCACAGTTTCAGACGTATTTTTCAGTAATTTAAACTCATGTTATGGTTAGTTAATAGATATTCATGAACATATCTGAATCATTTCTAATTCAGTTAGAATACAGAAACATTAATTTGAATATAAGTGTAAGTTTATTTTGGGTTTCTTAAGTTTTATAGAAAGACTAAATATATTTTGGTTTGTTCATAAACATGAAAACTTGTACTTTGAGGAAGCACATATTTCTAGAAATTATGAAATGATATTAGTCTACAGAATGCTGATTCACAATTGCTGAGGACAAAAAATTCTAATTAGGCTGGGTTCACTCCTGTAATGCCAGCATTTTGGGAAGCTGAGGCAGGAGGATCACTTGAGACCAGTAGTTTGAGACCGGTCTGGCAACATAGCAATAAACCATCTCTACAAAAAAATAAAATAAAATAAAAAAGCTGAGTATGGTGGCATGTGCCTGTAGTCCCAGCTATTTAAGAGGCTGAGGCAGGAGGATTGCTTGAACCCAAGAGGTTGAGGCTGCAGTGAGCTATGATTGTGCCACTGTACTTCAGCTTGGGCAACAGAGAGAGAACTTGTCTCTGAAAAATAAATAAATAAATTTTAAAATTCTAATTAATATAGGTAATTAAAACTACTGAAAATAAAGAAAAAATTCTGTATGCAAAGTATAAAATGAAACTAAGATGTGTTTTTGGTGAGAAAAATTGTAAAAAGACACGTTTTTGTTAAAAAAAAGTAATTTGGAGGTTCTTTAAAGTTTGTTTCAAAATATGGATTTAGGAAGGAAATGGAAACAAGGCAGGAAGGAACCAGTAAGTAAGAGAGATGTGAAGAAAGTTATAAGTTTGAAAATGTATTTTTGGTTAAAAAATGTTGAAAAGAAGAGTAATTTTTGTGTATGAGAAAGAATTTTGTGTGGTCAAAATGATAAGCAAAAAAAGGAAAGTATATTTTTGTCATAAGGTAGAACACTTGATTGGTCCAATATGATAAAGAAGGAGGCATAGAACAAAACCGAAGGGTTAAACAAGTTTTAGAAGGTCTGAGCAAGTTATAGAAGACTTATGGGAGGTAAGTCTTATGAAAGGAATTGTATATGTGATCAAGTTGACTAAAGAAGAGAATTGTTCATAGATTCTTCTAAAAATTAAGCTTTAAGATCAAAAGTACTCTAATACAAAGCTAAAATTTAGTCCCCTGTGTTAAACAACAAGATTTTCTCAGAGTATTAATCTACTCTTAATAGGAAACGATGAAGGATATTTCTTTACCTTTTTTAGGTAATTGGTCTAGGAAACACAGATTCTGTGTTTTATCAAAATAATTTTCTGTGCTTCATTTTTTCTTTATTAGGTTATTGATTACTTAGAAAAATTGAGTCTCCTCTCTATTTAAAGATGTAAGCTTTTCTACAACGATGTAACTTTCTACGTTTGCTTTTGTAGTCTTTTAATCATCATTCTAGTTAAATAAATGACTATTATTTCATGGTTACTTGTGATCCTATTTTGATCAAGTATTTTAAACCTTTTGATATGTTTAATAAACTTCTTAAAATTAAATGCTACAATTAAGTCTTTTTGACCTCAAACTAACTTTGAGATTTCCAGAGGGCCCCTGGAAGTCTGAAAAAGACATATTAAGCTAACTAGGCTTATTTGATATGTTAAATTTTATGGGAATATTTATCAAATAAGAAATTATGTTTGATCGTATTTGAGTTATATTTGTATGAATATGCTATTAATATGTGTTCCAAATTTGTATGGAATTCATACAATTCTGTTATCAGTCATAGTTTGGTTGTTACGATAAAATATTGTATGTCACATAAATAACCAAATCTCTTTGTCAGTTGCCAGTCATAATGAACTCTCATCAGATTTTTTAAAAGTGAGATTTATTGAGAGGACAGAAAAGCTCCCACAGTGGGAGGGGACCCAAATCAGATTTTAATCATGGCCATTCTAAGTCTTATGATCCCCAGACAGAGGTTTATCAACTACAGTCCAAAATTGCTTTTTCTGATAACTTTGATATCATACCATTGGACTGAGTAAGGATTTCCAGAACTCTAAGGAAGAAACTGATGGTTTCATAAAACTGCTAACCAAGATCAAGCAGAATAAGAAATAATTATATGAGACTGAGCTGATGAAGAATTATGGGGTTTTATAGCTTTTAAAATGTGAAACATTGTTGAGGTGTTTTTTTTTTTCTGGATTTAAGGAAACTTTTTCCCTTTCTTTTAAAATATGGAACGCTTCACGAATTTGCATGTCATCTTTGTGCAGGGGCCATACTAATCTTCTCTGTATTGTTCCAATTTTACTATATGCGCTGCCAAAGCAAGCACAACTTTTTACTTTTAAGTTATCTATAGTTTACAGAAATTTTGTAAAGTATAGTTGTGCAAACAAAAAGTGGGAACATTTACTTTTTCTTGTTACCTTAGATCCCTCTAGTCCAATCTGAATTCCTTATCAAAATTTCCAATAAAGCAAATTTAAAAAGAGCCTAAGTGACCATTCTTGCTGAACTTATATAAAACAGGCCAAGTTTAATGAGAGTAAACTCATCTTGCAAACAAATGAGTCTTACTCTGATTATCTTTGGTAGAGACTGGGGTGACTAGTGAGAAAAATTATGTTTCAGAAGAATAAATATAATACACCTGTTATTAGACTATATCTATTTTCATTGTTTTTTAGTTTTTATTATCTATCTGTAGACTGGACTTGATCCTAAATTCTTTTCCTTTCCTGCAATAACTGGCTACAGCATTTGAAATAAGAGCAAAAACTGTTCTGTTTCTAAAGCCCTATAAGCTGCAGTTGAACAACTTGATGTAACCATTATAGTCTTCTTTGATTCAGGGGATAGATGGGTGTTAACTATAAAATATGTGGCCCCTGTATTAATAAAATGTCAATAACTTTGTTCCCCACTATTAGTTTTATGATCTCTGTTTTAACATTAATGCTTGTCAGTTGTTGTCTAAACTCCAAAAGGAAAGTGATATAGTGAGGTGTGTCTGACCTCCTGTCCTATCAGGGCTGTGAACTAAGTTTTTATTATTTATCTGAGGTCCCCTAGGCCAAGATGAGGTCTATTCAGTCCCTGGGGTGGGGGGGATGCTCAAGATTTTATTTTTTAGTTTATATTTTCCCTCTGTGGTGAAGATATGCCAGAGGTAGTATCGATGCCCAAGCTTTATCCTGTCCAATACTGTTGCCAGGTTGTTGTACCTACCTGCCCTGGACTCATCAGGACCCTTACGGCCAAGGGACTTAGAGTCAAAAGAGTTAAAGCCAATTAAATGTTCTAGGCCAGACAGGAATGGAGGAGGGCAGACACCCATCAACCTTTAAAATCTTTATAAGAGTCAAAACCAAAAGCCAAAAAGCAAAGTTACAAAATTGACATCTCTATAAGTTTTATGTGTTGAGTCATCAGCTGTTTAGGCACTTGTATACCAGTCTTTAATTTGGAGGGTCTGAATTAATAGAATCCCTCAAAACTGGCCCTTACAATCTCATACTCCCACCTCTTCCATGATAGTCCCTGGGCCTAAAGAAGGGGTGCTTGGTATTGTATAGGATTAGCACAGTGTGTTGGCAATGCAAAACAGATTGGCCTGGTGTGATTGAATTCGTTTTAAATTCTGGTGATAAAACAAAAGATAAATAATTAGTAACATTTTAAATAAAAAGGTCATAAGCCCTGTACAATGACAGGAAAAGGAAGTTCACAGGTAGCTAAACATTCAAATTATCTAGTATCAAGGATTCAGGTAGAAGCAAAATTATTAAATGAGTCTATGCATACAGGCCTTCTTAAGAGGAGAAAAAGCTGAAAGCAACTAGACACAGCAAAAGTTGAACTTTTGAGATATGACTCTGAAAGGTTTTCAAAAAGAAACAGGTTAAGGAATTAAAAACCAAAACCTTTTGTAATTTTATTAAAATGAAGTCAATACCTTAAGAAAGCCTTGTTCTAACATAGGGGACCGATATTTAGAAAGACAGTTATAAATAAATTTTCTTAATTGTAACCAACTGAATCACATAAATTCTTTTTTTTTTCATAAATTACCTTTCATGGACCTTATTATGATTACACAGACCATCTACAACATGCTTGGACTTTTTTTTTGTCCTATACTTCCCTCTTTCCTAAATAGCCAGTTATTATTTCAGGACAAATATTTACTATACAAGATTCTTATATAAAATTATTTTTATGTGTAATCTTCCTTACCAAAAATATAACTTCAACTTCTCCACATCTCTTTCTGACTTACTGGTTCTTTTTTTTAACCTTGTTGTATAAACTTTAATTAACCTTTGAGTTAGCCAAATTTTATTTTTCTTTAATAATAATGCATACTTATGTCTTTTTAATACTTTTTCATTTATCAAGAATACATCTTAATTTTGGCACTTTTAGTGAAAAACCTAGGAAATAAGCAATTTTAGTTATGTACCAGATGCAGAGTCCAGGGCAAAGGACAATGCCTGGGGTTATGCATAGTTATTTCTTAAAGGCTCAAATTCTAAGACATATGTTTATAAATAACTTAAGCAACTACAAGAAGTAATACAGAAGCAAAGTTTTATGTCTTATGCATACAGCAGAGTTACCATCTGACCAACAGACTAGTAGACTTAGACAAAATGTCTAAATTCTGAAGACATTTCTGTTTTATTAATAATTTTAAATTGCTTTTTATTTACTAAAAATTACTAAATTCATGTGAACTAAAATACATTTCAGTTAAAGTTTCTATTTTTCTGATGAAATATTTGATTTCAGCACTTTTTCTTTAAGCTTATTATAACTCTTTTATATATTTTGGTAATGAAATATCACATACATAGACATACATACACACAGACAGAAGCAGATTATGTAGATTAAGTAACAAAAATCATGGACACACAGGTAAACACAAATATCAAATCAGAAGGAATTTGTTCCCAGGCCTAGAATGGAGCCCAAGCTACCATGGTGAAAGGGTAGAACCTCAACTAAAGTCTAGAGCTGACAGTTTAGAGCTTACAAAATATTTAAAAGATGTTTTTCTTTGTTCTTTAATCAAGAGAATTTTTAAGCCTAGCTGTGACACTATTACATCTTTCTTTTAATTTAAACTTTCCATCAAATGTTTAAAATGAAAGATCTCTGAAATCTTCTTTTTAAAAATCTTTTGGCCATTGGCCATTCTAAGACTAGTTACACAAATCCTTTTTTCCCATTTATCAAAACCTTTCAGATGATGAAAATAGTGATTTTTACCATCCGATTACTGGAGGAGAGAGAGGGGATGGGCAAGGAGGGAGAGAGTAAGAAAGTAAGGGAGGGAGAAAGAAAGGAAGAATCAATGTGATGAGGCAGATCGATTAATAGGAAAAAAAGCATACAAATTGATTTAATGTGTATACACGGGCATCTTCAGGATAAAAGACCCAACTTTTCAATGAGTTAAAAATTGAGTTAAAAGCTGAGTAGCAAAGGGTTCCACATGGGCCAGTTCCATTAAACAACTGTGTCCCATTTTAGGAGGTGGTATTGCAGATGGGTTTATTTACTTAATTTATGAGTAGTCTTTCATTTTTAACTCAATTTGGTATCTTGTAGCCACCATAACAAAGTACACGTACATACACATACACAGATCCTATAGCTTTTACCTCAGAACTCTAGCTATGAGATAGTATCACACACCATTTTATAAAAGATTGCTGGTTCCAAATTATTTCTGACAAAATTGGAACCTGATCACTTGGCTAAGGTTCTAAACTATTTCTGACAAAATTGGAACCTAGTCACTTGGCTAAACTGTGTTTGCCCCAACAGGTAATCCAATAAAGGCTGTGGCCAGAGCCCGCTCGGTGGCTCAGCCTGTAATCCCAGTGCTTTGGGAGGCCGAGGTGAGCGGATTGCCTGAGCCCGAGGGTTCGAGACCTGCCTGGGCAATTTGGCGAGACCTCATCTCTACAATAAAATCAAAAAAATTAGCCGGGCGTGGTAGCGCGCGCCTGTAGTTCCAGCTACTCGGAAGGCTGAGGCGGAAGGATCGCCGGAGCCCAGTAGGTCGAGGCTGCGGTAGCCAGGAGCGTGCCACTGCACTCCCGTCTGGGTGACAGAGTGAGACTCCAACTCAAAAAAAAAAAAAAAAAAAAAAAAAAGGCTGTGGACCAGAGTTTGGGTAAAGCAGTTTCCATAGTTATTTTTAAAACTTTTGTTTTTGCTTTTTTATCTTTACTTTTGAATACACTTTCAATGTTCATGTTTTAGCTAGAAGTTGCTGAACTGTATTTTAAAAAACGAAATTTCCAAGCAACCTTGAAACAGTGAGTTTTATCTCAGCACCAGTAGCTTAATAACAGCATATTAAAAGCAGGCAGAAAAGAGAGAAATAAAGCTTTAGAAGGCTCTATTTAACTCTATAGTTGCAAGTTAACCATCTGCGCTCTGTATTTTCCTTGCTGTAATTTGCCCATCAGTTTTTAAATGTGCATAAAAATGGGCCATAATTTGTAACCACCTGGAGTTCCAGAAGACCTGGCAGACCTTCCAGGGTAATAGAGTCACAGAAAGAATAGGAGTCATGTCAATCACTTCCAGGGAAGAGACAGACATAGTATAAAAGGCAGACAGACATATAAGGGCCCAAATGTAGACACAAGTACACTCAATTACAGATTCAGACAGATGGAGCATTCTCACTGTTTCCCCACTGAAGGGGCTGGGTAAAAGTCCTGAATTCTTGTCCCAACTTCAGATGGCTCCACGAGCAGCTAGATCCCAATGGAACAGAGCCCAAGTGGTGCCACAGATGGCAAGAGAGCCCAGATGGTGCCTCAAGCAGCTAAGTCCAAAGGAGCAAAGCACAAATGGCACCTCAGCAGAAGCAGAATTTCTGGGTGCACTACAGGCAACTTACCCAGTTCTAAAGTCCATTAACCCTTCAGATGTCACTTTTCTTGTGCGAGTGATGCTTTAGAACCATTTTCAACTAAACTAACTCAGGCCTCTGGAGGAAGCCCCAGTCACCCCAAATGAATTCATCATGAAGTAGCTAACCCAGCAGCTACTGAAGATGTATGAGAGAGTACCCAAAGAAAACTGGAACTTATTTATTAAAAATTGTGTATTCTATTTATTCTTACATGTTTAAACTTCAGTCACCTTCAAAGTACTTTTTGGTTGATGCAATACACCTATCAAGATGCTTTTTCTGCTACTCAAAACTTGTTTTTGGACTCGTCAATTTTAATGCCTTTTAGTGCTTCTGCCATTTTTGTTTCACCTCTTCCACATTGATAGAACATTTTCCTTTGAGAACATTTTTCATCTGGGAAAAAAAAAAAGTCACTCGGGGCAAGAGCAGGGGAAGAGGGAGGGTGGGGCATGAGGGTCATGACATTTTGGATCAAAAACTGCTGAACACTCAGCACGGTGTGGGCAGGTGTGTTCATAAATCACGCATCATGAATGGGCAAACATGTTGAAAGAATCTCCAAAAAAATTCACGGAAGTTGAAAACAGCCTTTCACAGCAATGCTAGCTGGTATACGGACACCGATGGGCTCCTAGAACACATACCTAGCCGGGGAAGACTGTACTACAAGGGTCCTGCCCTCCAAAAAATAACTTCATTTTTTGGGGGGGGTCCTCCTTCATATTAGTGAGTTCAGTTAAGATTACCTAAGACCATCTGGGCCAGAAGAACTGCTCAGTTAAACCGAACCCAAATTGTACAAAGTTATTGTCTAAAAAAGTGGTTGCCATTTTAAGACCTTACATTTTAGAGTAGTTTATAATGTGACAAAAACTAAATGACAAGGAAATTGATATCTACAAGTGGAGTGCTATCCTAACAAAAACTGAAATATGTGTCATTGACTTTGAGATGGGGCATTAAGGCAGAGGCTGGAAAAACATTTAGGAAAGAGCAAAAACTGGAAAATTAGCAAGGAAACTGCAATAGGCTGCAAAAAATCATTACAAAGATTATGTGGTTTTGAAACAATTACCAAAAGTGTCATCTACGATAACGTGGAAGATGGAAAAGTTTCTTAATGAACTTTGGATTTGACTAAGGAGAGTACCAAGCAAAATGCTAAAAGTGACAGCTGATTGGTCCTAGCTGTGTATAATAGGGTACAAGAAAAGAGAGATGAGCTAAAGCAAAAAACTATTCAGTTTGCAAGCAGAATTTAAGAGGAATATAAAGGGGCCAGGGCAAGCTGGGTTTGAAAATGAAAGTGTTTTTAATCTCTATCCAGCTAGCAGAAGATTTTCAAAGTAAATTAAAACCTGAAAGCAACTTCTGCTTCTGGCCAAGATAAAGTAACAGAGACCAGATTTATCTTCCAGCCTGAAACAACACAAACAAAAAGACAATGGCTTTTAAAACACTGAACATCAGGCAATAAAGAACGGTCACTCAGGAGGGACAAGAAATGGATGCAAAAAACCCTACAAATTGCTCCAGCTTACTATCTTTTTGGAGTTTACAGGCTGTGGCACAGGGAGAAGATAATCAGGCAAAGCAAGAGGAATCCCTAATTTAGGAGACCGAGGTGGCTAGAGCTTATAGAGTTACTGAAGAGGAGACAGCTGCACACAGAGAGAATTCTGGAAATCTGCAGAGGATTCCTCCTCAAGTATTCAGCAGAGGACTGAGCAGTGCTTGTGCATAAGGAAACTACCATGAGGCCAGGGAAAGAACCACCCAGTGCTCACTTAGAGCCTAGAATAAAGCCTTGTCCCACTAACTAATATGAAGGATCTCATAATGTGTGGAGCAGTAGGTACAGTAATCCAAAGGACTTTGCCACAGTAGCGGAGAATAATTAGCGTTAGACTAAACACTGCTCTGATCCTGCCTTACAAATCTTAAAAGCCAGACCTGAAAGGGTCCAGCTGTTTTCAAGTAGCTCATCTGTGTCCCAGAACAAAGCCCAAGGATAGTTATAGCAATATAAAAATATCCAGCACCTGAAAAGGTAAAATTTATGACGTCCAAACAAATTCATTTTGTCCAAACAAAAATTACTAGGTAGGTAAAGGAACAGGAAAATACTAAAATGAGGAGAAAAATCAATTGAAATTGACTCAAAACTAACACATGTTAAAACTGACAGATCAAATTTATTGAAATACTTATTACAACTGAATTCCATACGTTCAAAAGTTAAGAAGAGACATGAAAGATAAAAATGTTCAAATAAAACTTCTAGAGATGAAGACTACAATGTTTGAGATGAATGGGAGATTAATGGGATAGGATTCTTGGGAGATTAGGCATTGTAGAAAATATCAGTAAACTGGAAGTCATAGAAAGTATACAAAATGAAACACAGAGAAATTTTTTATTTTTTTTATTTTTTATTTTTTAGCCTCCCAAGGCGCGGGATTACAGGCTGAGCCATCGAGCCCGGCTTTTTTTTTCTTTTTTTTGAGTTGGAGTCTCACTCTGTCGCCCAGACTGGGTGCAGTGGCCGCTCCCGGCCACCGCAGCCTCGACCTGCTGGGCTCCGGCAATCCTTCCGCCTCAGCCTTCCGAGTAGCCGGAACTACAGGCGTGCGCTACCACGCCCGGCTGATTTTTTGATTTATTGTAGCGATGAGGTCTCGCCAAGTTGCCCAGGCGGGTCTCGAACCCGCGGGCTCAGGCAATCCACTCACCTCAGCCTCCCAAGGCGCAGGATTACAGGCTGAGTCACCAAGTCCGGCTGAGAAATTTTTTAAATGAACAGAGTATCAGTAAGCTGTGGACACCTTCAGAAGATCTAATATATACATATATATAGTAATTGGAATGTCCAAAGAAAGGGAAAAGACAGGAGAAATACTTGAAGAAATAATGGGCAGACATTTCCCCAAATTGATGAAAACTATCTTTCTACAGGTTAAAAAATCTCAATGAACCCCAAGCACAAGAAACCTAAGGAAAAGTACATATCAAATTTATCCCAAATCATACCCCCCAAAATATTTTTTAAACTACATTATGACCAAAGAATAAAATTTGGTTTAATATTTTAAAATCATTTCATGTAATTCACTATATTAACAAAGAATGAAATACCATATGATGATCACTGGTATTGGGTAGACATTACAATAATAATAAAGGAATATTATTAACACCTTTGTGCCAATAAATACATTTGACAACTTAAATAAAATAGATATGTGCTTTTAAAGACACAAACTACCAAAGCTCACCCAAGAAGAAATAAAAAAAATTGAATATTCCTATGTCTATTAAAGAAATTGATTTTGTAGTTAAAAACCTTCACACTAAAAAAACTCCGGGCCTATTTGGCTTCACTGCTGAATTATACTAAACATTTAAGGAAGGAATAATACCAATTCTGCATAAACTCTTCCAGGAAATTGATGAGGATGTAATAATTATCAGCTCATTTTATGAGACCAACATTACTCTGATACCCAAACAAGGCCGAGAAATTATAAGACCAATATTCCTTGGAACATAGATGCAAAAACAACAAAATCTTAGTAAATCATTTCTAGCAACACATTTTAAAAAATACATCATAACCAAGTGGGGTTTGTTTAAGGAATGAAAGTTTGTTTTAACATTTGGAAATCATTCCATGTAGTTCATTTTATTAACAAACAAAACAGAAAAATCATATGATTATCTCAGTAGGCACAGATGTTGGCTAAAACCTCTCAGCAAACTAGAAATAGAAAGAAAATTCCTTAACCTAACGAAGATCATATATGAAAAGGCTACAGCTCTGGCTAATACAATCAGGCAAGAGAAAGAAATAAAGGCATCCAGATTTGATCTTAAGAAGAAAAACTCTATTTGCAGATGACATAATCATCTATGTAGAAAAGTGATGGACTCTAAAAAAGAACTACTAGAATTAAGTGAGTTTGGCAGTTTTGCAGGATACAAGATCAATATGTAAAAATCAATGTCAATTGACATACAACAATCAGAAATTGAAATGTAAAAACCAATACTGTTTAAAACAGCTCCAAAAATGAAATATTTGGCAATAAACATGACAAAAGATTTGCAAACCTTGTGCAGTAGAAGCTATAAAATATTGCTGAGAGAAGTTAAAGAAGATCTAAAAAAAAAAACCTTGAGATACATTGTGTTCTTGGGTCAGAAGACTCAATAATGTTAAAATCCCCCTTAATCCCCAATTTATTAATCTATAGATTTAACACAGTCCAAATCAAAATCCCAGCAGTCTTTTTTCAAAGAGAGATTGACAGACTATTTCTAAAATTTATATGAAAATGCAAATGACCTAGAATAGGCAAAACAACGTTGAAAAAGCATAACACATTTGTAGAACTAACATTACTTGATTTCAAGATGTATTATAAAGTTCCAGTAATTGACACTATGTTATTGGTTTAATGATAAATAGGTCAATATAACAGAATAGAGTCCAGAGATAGATCTATACATGTACAGACAACAGCTTTTTTTGTGTTTTTACTTTGTAAATAATATTTTTATTTTAAAATAGATTTAGATTTACAGAAAAGTTGTAAAGATAGTACAGAGAGTTTTATGTATCCCAAACCCAGTTTTCCCTATTATTCACATCTTACTTTGGTATGGCACGCTTGTCACAATTAATGAACCAATACTGATCCATTATTATTAACTAAAGTCCATACTTTATTCAGATTTCTCTAGTTTTTACCCAAAGTCCTCTTGGGGATCCCATCCAAGATACCATATTACATTTAGTCATCATGTCTCCTTGGGCTCCTCTATGCTGTGACAGTTTCTCAGACTTTCCTTGTTTTTGATGACCTTGGCAACTTTGAGGAACACTGGTCAAGTAGTCTACAGAATCTCTTTCAATCGAGATTTGCCTGATGTTTTTCTCATGGTTTGATTGGAGTTGTGGGTTTTGGGAGAAGACCACAGAGGTAAAGTGCCATTCTCATTACATCATATCAAAAGTACATGCCATCAGCATGACTTATCACTTTTCATGGTACCAATTTTTCTAGAGTCAAGTCTGGTGACCTGTGTCACATTCCAGAACCCAGAGAGTCTGAGGTCTCTCAACACAAGCAGAAAGGAACCCAAGCATAGAACCAGACATACCCACTGTGCATATCTACTATGTGATGGGCACTGTATTTAGCAGTTTACAGGAACTATTTCATTTTATTCTCATGCAGTCCCACAAGGGAGCTGCTGTTATCCGCTTTGTTCTACACATGAAGAAATTGAAGATCAGAGAGGTTAACTATCTTGCCCAAGGTTGACCACCACGGCATAATGTTATACTCCAGATCTCTCTCAGTTGCAAAGGGAGGCAGTTCCATCATTGAGTGTGTTAATAAGCAACAGCAGGAAGACCTTGCTGTAGTCCCCATCAGAAGGTCCAGTAGCCGAGATGGGCAGTCTGGGTGTCAGTGGAAATGGTAGCTGTAGTAGGGAGGCTCTGGGCTCAGGCAACTGAAGAGGGCTGTGAGAAACGATGCAAGACCCTCTTAGGTTAGAACTGAAACCAGAAGGTCTCAAGGACAAAGTCTAGTTGTTAGAAGTGGGATACACAGAGCAGGATCAAAGGCAAAACTGACTTGACTCAGGGTCCGTTCAGCTTTTCAAGCTTCCCTTACCTGAGGTGATGCCCTGTTCCTAGAAAGGAAGATTCCAGAGGCCTGAGCACTGGGAACAGAGAAAGTCTGGGGACCAGAAGTCAGGCTGGGCCTTATGCCTAGGCTTGTTGTTCATCTCAGCTGGCCCCTTAAGCTCCTTTATGCTGATCAGGGTCTCTTTTTTCTTATATTCTTGTTTCTTTATCTCTCAATATAACTTTATTGAGGCACATTTTGGATCATATAATTCACCCTTTTCAAAAATACAATTCAATGAAATTTTAGTAAAGTTACGAAGTTCTACAACCATCACAATAATTCAGTTTTAGACCACTGATCAATATGATCCCTCAAGCACAGTTACTATTATTATTAGAGACAGGGTCTCACTCTGTTGCCCACGCTGGAGTACAGTGGCATGATCTCAGCTCACTGCAGCCTGCAACTCCTAGGCCCAAGGAATCCTCCTGCCTCAACCTCCTGAATAGCTGGGACTACAGGCACGCTCCAACATGCTGGGCTAATTTTCTTATTTTTTGTAGAGACAGGGTCTCACTATGTTACCTAGGCTGGTCTTGAACTCCTGGACTCAAGCAGTCCTCCTGCTTCAGCCTCCCAAAGTACTGGGACTACAGGCCTGAAGCATTAAGTCCAGCTCTCCTGTATTATTCTTCAAAGTTTGTTTCGCCCTTTAGCCCTTTGTACACATTTTAGGATCAGCTTGTCAATTCTGTGAAATCACTTGTTGGATTTTGATGGGAATTGCATTAAATGCACAGGTTAATCTGGAGAAAGTTGCCATCTTTAGTATATTGAATCCTCTTGTCCAATTATTTTAGTCTTCTCTAATGTCTTTTAATGAAAAATTTCTTATTATTCATAATCTTTTAAAAAAAATTATTTCCTGACACATTTGGAGGCAGTGGTTTTTCAATTTGATATTGTTCTCCAATTCTGCTAGTTCTTTTTTCCATAGGAGTTCTATTCCTAGGATTTCATTGCTTTTTTTCTAGTCTTCATTTATTTTATATATATTTTTATAACTTCTTTCTGGTTATCTATGAATTTGGAGTTTGGGGGGTTTATAAATGTGTTTGTAGTATGTGCGGACTCTTGATTGGATTGGATTGTTCACTCATGGGCTTTGTAATTTTTTATTGTGAACTCATTATTAGCAGGGCCTGTATTCCATGATACTTGGGATGTGGGAGCTTCTCTTTAAATAAGTTTTTTGTTTGCTACTGCCTTGTGCCCCAGGAGTATCACGGCTTGAGGAATAAGTCTCATGTTACTTTTTAGTCTAGAGTTTGTGCACTATGTGGGTGGAGTAAAAGCAATGTGAATTGTGGCTTTGTGGTTTTGACTTCTCAGAGAGCTTTTATTTATTTCCCCACCAAAAGCTCTGTGTCCTGTGGTCTCTCTTGTTTTTAAATCCTTTCATAAGTACAATAGTTATTTGAGGGTCTTGGCTTTATGCAACATTCTCAGTTCAATTTCCCACCTCCCAGAGCCTCAATGCCTTATTTCCTGTCCATGAGGGCATTGAGTCCCAAACCCCTAGGCTCCAGAGACAAATACCCCCCATTAGCTCAAACACTCACCCTTTGGCTTTTTCATTTCCCTCTTTGTTTTTGACACTCAGGAATTTGCTTTTATTATTTGTGAGCTTATGTGTAAATTTAAAGTAATTATGTTACATTTTATCCAGTATTTCTAGGCGATTATAGCAAAAGGATTTTTGGGTTGTCTGAGTCCACCATATTGCTAGCAGCTGGCAAGTAGACTTTTTGTATTCTTTGCTATTTGTTAATAATCTTTACGCTTCATATTTTATGCAGACAGTGATTGAATGTTCATAATATGCCATGTGTTTGAATTATGCAACATGAATCATTCACTGGGTCTCAATTTTTAAACCTGGTAGGACTTATTTTTGAATTTCTGTAATTTTTTTACATACATGGGATCATATTACATATATATTTTTAAACAAAGGCACATTATTTTTCCTTTTACCTTTGCTTCCCCAACATCAGCATGTCCCTTATCGTCTATTCTCCCTCACCTAGGAAGTCATCTTAACCTGCTATATGGCCTTTCATAATTTTATCTGTTTGCACATATAGACTCATATATGTACTCATATATGCATATATTCACACACCCAGTAAAACCAGGGTGGTTGTATTTTTGTATGCTGTATAAAAATGGGATTATATTATGTATGATTTTCTGCATTCTACTTTTCTCAACCAACAATAACTAGTTGAAATCCCTGCAAGCTGTTATGACTGTAATTCTTTTTTAAAATGCATAAATCATGAGTGTACTGCTTGATGAATTTCCACAGTGAATACACCCATGTAACCAGCACCCAGATCAAGAGACAGAATATTACCAGTGCCCCAGAATCACCGCTTCCTCAGCCCATGCCTTCTTTCATTTCCCTCTCACCTCCCCAAGGGCATTTGTCTTCCTGACTTATAACAGCATAGGTTTCTTTTTAAAAAAAAAATTTATTTATTTAGAATTGACAAATAAAAAATGTATATAACTATCGTGTCCAACATGTTTTGAAATATGTATACATTGTGGAGTGGCCAGGTCAAGGTCAAGGTAATTAATACCTGCTTTACTTCACATGCTTATAGCATAGATTTCTTTAGCCTGTCTTATGCTTTATGTAAGAGGAACCATTCACTGCATTCTCTTTCGTGCGTTGTATTTGTGACATTCATAACGTGGCCGCATGTAGTTGTAGTTTGTTCATTTGGGTTGTTGTATATTATCCCATGTGTGACTATACCAGAATTCATTTATCCATTCCCCTACTTAAAGGCATTGGGGTTATTATGAACGGTGCTGCCATGAGCATTTTTGTCCATTAATTTATTATTTTAATGACTGTATAATATTCACTGCTATGGGGGATTGAGACTGAGCAGAGATTTCCTTTTTTAAGGGCCTGTGAACCTCATGCATGGATACAAAAGATAATCCTAAAGTTTCTTTAAGGGAAATTCCAGGCATCTAGTTAGCCCAGGAAAAACTAACTTGTTAAGCAAGTAGATACTAGCCTAAAACAATAGCTAAGAAAGTTAAAGTTCCAGAGATGTTGCTTTCCCTATAGAAACTAAAGATAACATCTTTGTTTTTAGATGTTTGAGGATTTTATTCTTCACATATTCAACAATACTGACAACAAACAATAGGGGGGAAGACTTTTCAGCAAAGATCTGGAATTCAAAGTATCACTCCGGTCAAACACTACAAAGAAAACAAGTGAACAAAAACAAGGGCGTTTAACAGAACTTTTCATTTTAATGACTCAATTAAGAGCAAACCAAGTAACCTTCTCTTCTACCTATGGAGAGAAGAGTAAAAATGAATCAAGTACTTCTTTTCGTGAATCAGCTTAAAAACAGGAAGAGGAGGATGGGGAGGAGGCACAATGGTTGCTAATGGAATGCTATAATGAACAAGGACAAGGATTTAACAAATTCTAGGTCTCTACATGTACCACTGAGACGTGTCTCTGAATTGTCTTTCAGAGGCTTAGTGCTCCATTGAGGACACCCATCACTGGCACGTAGACGTCAGATAAGGGGGAAGTGAAGACTCTATTTTTCTTTGTTCTAAGTCTCTTCCTCAGGAGCTCGGATAAAGTCTCCACCTCCACCCAGATAACATCTTTCTACTGAGTCCCATTTTTATTTTAGAATTGTGGGGTACATGTGAAGATTTGCTACATAAGTATATTTCGTGAAGGTGAGGTTTGGGCTTCTGACAAGCTCCAACCCCCCCCCAACACACACACACTGAAAGTGGGCATGGTACCCAATGGATGGTTTTGTATCCTTCCCTTAACATCTCCCCCCTTTAGCAGTGCCCAGCGTCTGTTGTTCCCGTCCTTGTGCCCATGTGCCCAATGTTTAGTGCCAACTTGTAAGTGAGAGCGTGCAGTATTGTTTGTTTTCTGTGATAATTCACTTAGAATGATTGACACCAAATTTTTAAACAAAGTTTCTCTTCTTTAACCAATTGCAAATCAGAAAATCTTTGAATCCACCCATGACCTGTAAGCCTCTGCTTCAGGATATACCACACTTTTAAGCTTACACCAATGTGTAGCCTCCAGTATTGATTTATGATTTTGCCTGTAGCTTCTGCTTTTTTGAAATGTACCCCTGCTGTAAAAACCCTTGCCTGTGAGCCATCAGGGAAGCCAGAATTTGAGCATTATAGCTGCCTGGTTCTCCTTGCTTGGTACCCTGCAATCAAATCTTTCTATCATTACGTACTTGGTGTGGATATCTGGTTTTACTGGGCCAGGTGAGTGGACCCCAGTTCATTTCTATAACAGGACCACTCTTTATTCAGCCATCTTGCTTTTATCAGGTGTTTACTTTGCTTTCTGTTCTTGACCACTAAGAAAAAGACGCAATAAATATTGTATATACGTACCTACATAGAGGTACTAATCTAGTCCTACTAACGAACTTGATTGCTAGAAGTCAAATTACTGGTTAGTATAGTAATTACCTTTTAAAATTAAGAGCTGTTGATTCTCTTCCCCCCCAAAAAACTGTGGCAATGTCATTACCATCAGTAATGTCTGAAAATTCCCTTTTCCCTCATCTCTGCCAGCGTTAGATGTTGCTGTTCTTTCTGTGTTTTATGAATCTGATGAGTAAAAAAAATCTCATTAGTATGCTATATTCTCTGATGTAAAGAAGTAACCTCAGATCTGAGAGGGTGTGCGCGTTATGTTTACTTATTCCAAAGAAGTCACCCGGATACCCGGATGCCCAGCAGGGAAAGACACTTATTAGAATTTATGGGAGACACCGATGGCCATGCCTTGGAACAGTACAACAAGCAGTTTTATAATCAAGCAAGTTAACTATTTAAATTGCTATACGGTGTTTACAATTACAGTGATTAAGCATGCTGACTACATTGTTTTCAGTGTTGTTCCATTACCTGCATCCTGTGACTCATGCCTGGGAATATGCATATCTGTCAAGAGACCAGCCTTGGTCAGAGACCCACTCCCTAAAGGAAGGGGAAGAACGAAGCCAGGTATAGGGGAAAAGAGTATGTCTGGACAGTACCTCACACCTGACTAATAAAGGATTTGAACATTTTTGTCATGTGCTTGGAATTGCTCTTCTGTGAACTGTAAATTCATATTTTTTGCACTTTTAAAAAATTTGGGGGCTCTACTTTTTTTTATTAGTTTGTAGGATATTTTTGTATCCTGTAGAAATTAACCCTTTATTAATGCATCATCAATTTTTGTCCCCATCTATTGTTTGTCTATTGACATTGTTCATGTTACCTTTTGTCATATAAAAACTTTTATATTTTTAAATAATATATCTATATCCATATTTGCTTTTATAATTTCTGGACTTGTAGAAGGTCTTTTTGACTTCTCTAAATGATACATTTACTCTCTTGGATTTTCTTTTGCAAGATTTTTATTTTTGGCATTTAAGTTTTTATATCCAGGAATTGATTTGTATATAGTATAATATATGGTTCATTTTTATATCCCATATAGACACCTGTCATGCCAGCCTTATTTATTGAATAGTCCATGCTTTTCCCTCTGAGTTGAATGACAACACTTCTCTATACTAATTTCTCAAATATATTGGTATTTAATTATAGATGTTTTACATGCTTCCATTACTTTTTGTCTATTTTATACCAATAATATATTGATTTGATTTCAGTGGTTTTATAGAGTTATTTGATATCTAGTAAGGCAATTTGTAACTTTCTATTTGTTTGTAAATTTAAAAATTATTTTCATTTACTTATTTATTTTTGAGTCTGGATCTCACTCTGCCACCCAGGCTGGAATTCAGTGGCATGATCACAGCTCACCACAACCTCAACCTCCTGGGCTCAGGTGATCCTTCTGCCTCAACCTTCCAAGTAGCTTGGCCTCCCGAAGTGCCGAGATTACTACAGTTTTGAGCCACTGCGCCCAGCCTGTTTGTAAATTGTTTTGTCTTTTTTTTTTTTTTTTCTTGAGTTGGAGTCTCACTCTGTCGCCCAGGCTGGAGTGCAGTGGCCGCTCCTGGCCACCGCAGCCTCGACCTGCTGGGCTCCAGCGATCCTTCCGCCTCAGCCTTCCAAGTAGCTGGAATTACAGGCGCGCGCTACCACGCCCGGCTCATTTTGATTTATTGTAGAGATGAGGTCTCGCTTGCCCAGGCGGGTCTCGAACCCACGGGTTCAGGCAATCCACTCACCTCAGCCTCCCAAGGCGCGGGATTACAGGCTGAGCCACCAAGCCCGGCTGTTTTCTGTCTTTTAATAAGGTATTATACTTTTACTTTGATGAGTCTTATGTCTCTCTTATTAAAGTTTTTTCTAAATGTTTTATACTTTTTAACTACTATTATACATGAACAATTTAACCCAATTTCATTTCTAGAGTGAAAAAAAGCTATTTACTGTTGTATTATATCTGGTATCCAGTCTCCTTAGTAAATATTGTTATTAATTGTAAAAGTTTTTTAATAAGGTCTCTTAGGTTTTCAAGGTAGACAATTATAGCGTCAACAAATAGTTAATTTATATCTCTTCTTTTAGGGTTGTCAGCTTTAGCAAACAAAAATGCAGAATGTCCAGTTAAATAGGAATTTCAGATAATGAATTTTTTTTATATCCCAAATATTGCATGGGACACACATATAAAAAAGTATTCATCGTTCATTTGAAATTCAGATTTAACTGGGTGTCCTGCATTTTATCTGGCAACCCTACATCTTTCCCAGTCATGATGCCTGCTGTTTTATTTTCTTTTTATGTTGCATTTGCTGAAGCCTCTAAGACTGTGGTTCTTACCCCAGGCTGCACATTGGCATCATCTTAGAACCTTTCTAAAAAACTCCAACGGCAGGACCCTAGGTTCGGAGATTTAATTAGTAGATATATTTTTAAAAGCTTCCCAGATGATTCTAATGAGCATTAAGGGTTGAGAACCACTGTCTTAAAACAGTGGTAAAAATAATGATGTGAGTGTGCATCAAGAATCTTGTTCTTTTTTTTTTTTTTTTGATTTGGAGTCCCACTCGATCGCCCAGACTGGAGTGCAGTGGCTGCTCCCGGCCATGCAGCTCGACCTGCTGGGCTCCGGGGATCCTTCCACCTCAGCCTTCCGAGTAGCCAGAATTACAGGCGCACGCCACCACGCCTGGCTGATTTTTAAAATTTATTGTAGAGATGAGGTCTCGCCGAGTTGCCCAGACGGGTCTCGAACCCGCGGGCTCAGGCAATCCACTCACCTCAGCCTCACAAAGTGCGGGATTACAGGCTGAGCCACCAAGCCCAGCTTGGCTCAGAATTTTTAAGATAGAAATGAGATCATTCTTTTACGATCAAAACTAGTGAAGTGGGTCACACTGGTTACGTGACCATACTGGGATTTTTAAAACCTAGTAAGAATAGTCCTGCCGGGCTCGGTGGCTCAGCCTGTAATCCCGCGCCTTGGGAGGCTGAGGTGAGTGGGTTGCCTGAGCCCACGGGTTCGAGACCCGCCTGGGCAACTTGGCGAGATCTCATCTCTACAATAAATCAAAAAATCAGCCGGGCGTGGTAGTACATGCCTGTAATTCCGGCTACTCGGAAGGCTGAGGCGGAAGGATCGCCAGAGCCCCCAGTGAGTCAAGGCTGCGGTGGCCGGGAGCGGCCGCTGCACTCCAGTCTGGGTGACAGAGTGAGACTCCAACTCAAACAAAACAAAACAAAACAGAAATAATTCTTTATTAAAAGGCTTGTTTCATCTTTGTCTTGGGAGAGAGCACGGGGCCAACTTAGCTTTATTTTTCTAGCTACACATATAGTATGGATATTTT
>CAUYQG010284089.1:0-18133 GCA_963574415.1 Tarsius wallacei | reverse complement strand
TCAAGATGAGCTGGCCAACACAGCGAGATCTTGTCTTTACAAAAAAATTTAAAAATCCACTGGGGGTGGTGATATGCACCTGCGTTCCCAGTTACTTGGGGAGCTGAGGTGGAAGGATCATCTGAGCCCAGGAGGTCAAGGCTTTAGTGAGCCATGTTCATTTCATTGCACTCCAGCCTGAGCAACAGAGTGAGACTCTGACACAAACATACACAAAGAAGAAGAAGAGGAAGAGAAGGCGGAGGAGGAGGAGGAAGAAGAATGAGGAGGAAGAAGGAGAGGAAACGTTCCTCTAATATGTGAACAGTTCATCCTTGTGCTAACTCTGATATCTTTCTCCCAGTCTCCACACCACCTTATTGCATGGTGTTCCATACAGATAAGTTGGTAAGAGTTAATATATATTTTGGCTTAGTTCTCTTCTGAAAGCAATTGGGAATTTCACTTTAAGGAGGTTTTGGAACTCATTGCTTCTCTTGGTATTTAATACTGCTAAATGAGTTTTGCAACACGATTCTACAAAACTATAGCATGTCTATACTTGCTTATACAATTATTTATGAGACAGGATTATGATGAGGGAGGAGAGATGAAGGGATTATTCAAGAAATCGTTATGGTTTGGTTAATAAGTTTATTTTCATGACCTTCACTTTAATTGTTCATTCCTCTGCCCTTTCCCAGAAACATTTGCGCAAACTTTAAGAACAGTAATTACTGTGTCTATCATAGCAGAAACATATGAGCTAAATGAAAGACATGAAAGCCACACCTCTCCAAAACGAGGCAAATACATTGATACATTTATAACAAAGCACAGGGTACAATTAGATCCTCATGCCACAATTTGCATGACACTAAGGTGTCCAAACATTAACACACATAAACCCACATGTGCTTGTGTGTGCATACACGTGTACACACACACACACACACACACACACCAGGAAATTCTTCATTCAACAGTCCTGTTCAACAGATTTTAAAACTGTGTTGAACAAAAGCCATTCTGCTGCATTCATTTGCAAAAGTATATAATTAGTTGTTCTTTCAGTTTTCTAGATAAAGATGGCACACATGAAAAATAATAGGCTGTCAATACCCTAAAGGGTTAGCAGTATGAGCTCAACAAAGGATATATTTTAAGGCAACAACAGTTTATATTTTCCCTCTAATATCTGTGGTATTTTGGGATCCCTTATGAAAGCATATGTTTAAAATGCAAAATTGGTATATTTACTTTGATTTATTTTTATCTCTAAGTTCTAAAATGCTTCTATTAAAATTATAGAAAAAATTATCAACAGTAAGTTTACAAAGTAGAATAACATAGAATAGCTCTAAAAAATAATTCCCAGCCCAATTTTGACCTACAAAATTTATATTATTCAATTAAGTTTATTTTGTGCTTCATAATAGCTAACTAATTAATAAGCATGTATTGGGGAACTCCTATGTTTCAGTCTTAGTTTTAATGGAATTGTGCAAGGAAAAAAATCAGGGGAAATGATTAATGAGATAGGATAACTGAAAATCGTTCTTTGCATCTAAGTCAATGTAGAACACTTTAAATGTGAAACACAAAATTTACTTACCCTGCTATGTATAGTCAACTTTATTTTATTTCAATTTTTAATCAGGGTCTCACTCTGCCTCCCAGGCTGGAGTACAGTGCCACGATCCTGGCTCACGCCAGCCTGTAACTCCTGGGCTTAAGGGATCTTGCATCTCAGCCACCAGTCTAACTAGGACTACAGTTGCACGCCACCATGCCCTGCGATGTTTTTCTTTTTCTTTGTAATTGATTTTGTATAGACACGAGTTCTCTCTATGTTGTCCAGGCTGGTCTCAAACTCCTGACCTCAAGTGATTCTCCTGCCTTGGCCTCCCAAAGTGTTAAAATTACAGGTGTGAGCTACCACACTCAGTTCTAGTCAACTCTAAAAAAGAAACAAATTGAAGACAAAGAAGAAGTAGGAAGAAGGAAGGTGCAGGAGGAAAAAAAAAAGAAGCAGGAAGAGGAATAGGTGAAGAATAGAGAAAAAGTATTACAGTACAACTTTTGTCCATGTTGGGCACTGAAATTTTACTTTGTACATATTTTAACGACATTCTTTTTTATCAACTAAAATGGCCAAACCACACATATAAAACATAAAACAGTTTAAAACATATAGAAGACATATACTTTATTACAATTCATAACTACATTTAGTACATGTATAAACTATTATTTGGATGAGTTAAATGAGTGCTAAATAGTTCTAGCACCTGTTGTTAAAAAAAAAAAAAAAAAGCTCACAGAATCCTGCATCCAATTTCAGTTGGCTTCTAGGCCTGTGAGGTCACTGAGGAATATAGCTAGGCTTCCATTCAACACACCCAAAGGTAGGTAATAGATATGTTTACATTTCCTTTTTTTTTTTTTTAATTACACTATCACCAAAGTGGAGTACTCAGGCTGACAATCTCAATTGGGAGCCGTAGTGTGTATTCTGGAATGCAATTGCAGTCTTTTACTTTCAAGGATGATTTCTTTTAACACGTTTGTGTCCCAGAGCAGGTCACTCATTGGATCAGGCCCTGATGGTGTCAGGATGCACTCAAGACCGTAAAGGTGAGGAATAAATAAGCATTATGAACTGAGGAGGACAAGGGAGGGATCTTCTAATGGCGCTTCTTCAGGAAGCCAACCCCTTCTCACTTAGAATGTGTGTGTGTTCCTATGAGCAAATAAATGACCCTCCCCCACCATTCAGTTACTTGAGAAGACAACCAAAGAGGCTAGCAAATCTCCTCAACCAAGTAGGTAATAGCAATGAGAGGAAATAGCTTATGCAAGACTAAGACATTTTATTAGAAAAAGTAGGACAGATGTAAGTTGAAAGCTTGGAAGATCAGGCAGATCCTCTGACTCTGAGGCTTGCAAGGTCTCCTGTACCCCCAAGAGAGAAAGCCCTCCACAGCAAGACCCCAAAAGAACATGTGTGTAGAAGACTGGCGTCATGTACGCATATGAATAGTGCATGCTGGAAAAGATTCAAGGGAGAAAATACATACAAAGATGTGGATACTAAAGACATGTAAAACACAAACATGAACAATCCCAAGGATGATGAGTAAGATGCTGCCAGGCACAGGAGAATAAGAAAAGGATGATTGATCAAGCAACTCAGAGAAAGCTCTAGAATCAATAGCAGCTGTTTTCAGATTGTGGTATATGGACAGACCTCTGGCAGTCCCAGGACACTTTTCCAGAGACTATGAGGTCAAAACTATGTTCATCAGTTGGCTCTTTTTACTGTGTTAGTGAAAGGACAAAAGGCTGAACTGGATTTGACATAGCCAAAGAGCAGCCATTTTAACATTGCTTAGCTTTGCCATGTTTTTTTTTTAGCACTTCACTTTAATTTACCCTGTAATCACTAGCCAGTGACAGACCAGTTTCTCAGAGGCAGCTATTGATCATTGTTTTACAACTCCTTTCCCAGCCTTGTTTTGTATTAATTTGCTTTTCTATTCCAAGTATTTGCCTCCAGCCATAAGAAACAAAGTTAGCCTAATCAGCCTTCCTGACTTTCATGACACAAACAGAATCTATCACCTTGGTAATAGTCATGTGACCAACCCATCCATCTGCCTGCTGTTTATCAGGTAATGTCAGTACCTGTGCTTACCTGTCCCTTTATGATGGCATAAAGCAGACCGCCTCCCAACTACCTTAATGACCCGCCCCACACCAAAGGAAAGCCTTAAAAGTATTTAACCTGAAGCAGTAGGCATCATTGATTTGTTAAACTCTGGCCAGGCCATATATTCATTGAGGTATGGCAGCCATTGCTTTTTGTTAAACCCTGGACCAGCCATGTGATCATAGAACTATGGCTGCCATGCTTTTCCCTAAGCTATGGCCCCCTGCCCTATCTTGAGGAGATGAATCTCCTCTCTCTCTGTCCTACTTTCTACACAAACTGTATTTTTCAGTCTAATTTCTGTGCAATTCTTTGCATCTGTCACGCAGCACAAGATCACAGACCCCCTCTAGTCTGACCTAACCATTAGCATCTGTGTTAGTGGAGCAAAAGTTATAGAGTGGGTAAACTAGACTAGTCATTAAAATCTTCACCACTATGGGTCACCCACTGTAAACAAACACACACAAACAATGCTTCTTTTGCTTAGGGAAGTCCTTGATGAAGTCGTGAAAGTGTCAATTGTATGAAATTTCTGTCCTTGAGTAAAAGCCTTTTTCAAATTCTGAGATGAAATAGAGCCCATCTGTCATACCACAATGTGACAGTTGATTGCAGGAACACACTCATGCAGTCATTTGAGTTACAAGGTTAGCTGGCTACTTTTCATAGTACTTTATTTCTGCTTGAGAGAATGACTGACAAGCCATGGTTATTTAGAAGTTGGCATTTGGCAGACTTTTTTTTTTTTTCCAAAATGAACAAAATGACCCTAAGGGAAACATCTGACAATACTTGTTATTCATTATAAAATTCAAACTTTCAAGTGAAAAGTAAAATTTAGGAAAATGTGTATTGGCCACAATCAGTTTGACAGCTTCCATACTCAAAAACCTTTCTTTTGAGAACTGTGGTGATATTAACAAGTATGATTTATACAGTGAAAAGTGTCAACAGTTGGAAAGTCCACAAAATTCAGTGAACAAACATTTGCCAAATGACCAATGCAAAATGTTGAGAAATCATTCGTGGTTAAAAGAGCTCTTCAAAGTGCAAGAAAAATCAATCCATTTCAAGGTAAGAGATTATAAGAAGTTTATCAGTACAGTTTCAGATTCTACATTGTAAATAACATGTTAGAAATGACCACTTATAGGGTGTTGTTGTAGCATGTAAATAACATGTTAGAAATTACCACTTATGGAGTGTCGCTGTAGTATCAGAAAAAGAATATTCACATTTTTCTTAAAAAGTAAGTTAATTACCTCTCCCTTTGCTTTACCTGTCTGAGGCAAGGTTTTCATCATACACTTTAAAACAACAGATTACAATAAATTAAGTGCAGGAGTAGATGTAAAAATCCAGCAGTCTTATTAAGCTAGATATAAAAATTTTTGCAAAAATATGAAATTATTCCACTCTTCTCAACATGTTGGTTTTAAAAATACGTTAACAAGCACATTATTTGTATTAAAATGTAATGAGTTTATTATTTTAATGATTATTAAAATGTGTTTTCAGTTTTAATATCTAATCGTGTGGATATTGATAGATATAGCCCATAAAAACAAAAGCTCTTTGGGGTCCTCAATAATTTTCAAAAGTATAAAGGGGACCTGAAATAAAAAAGTTTGTGAATCGTTGATGTTTTTTAGAAGAATCATGTCTCTCTTAATTATTTAAACCTAAGACAATGACCAGTATATAGTAGACGGTAAATAAATATTTCATAAAGGGAGGAATTAAACATGTATTCATTCTCATCTGATTAGACAACTCTTAGAAATCATTTAACAAGACATTGTTGGTAATGACTAAATATATACTTGTATATATCTATAAATATTTACAGTTGACTGTTCAGTTAAATCCATGAATTTTTTTTTCATTTTAGCATTTTTTATTGAGGTATATTTCACATACATAAAATTTACCAGTTACAAATGTCCACATCAGTAATTTTTTTTTATATAGTCACAATTTTCTGCAACCATCACCACTAACCTAATTGAGAACATTTTCATGACCCCCAAATAAACCCCAAGCTGGGCATGGTGGCTCATGCCTACATCCTAGCACTTTGGGAGGCAGCAGTAAGAGGATTGTCTGAGCCCACGTGTTTGAGACCAACCTGGGCAACATGGTGAGACCTCATCTCTACAACTCTACAATAATTTTTTAAAAATTAGCATATGCCTGTAATTCCAGCTACTTGGAAGACTGAGGAGGAAGGATCACCTAAGCCCAGCAGGTCGAGGCTGCGGTGGTCATGAGCATGCCACTGCACTCCCGCCTGGGTGACAGAGTGAGACTCCAACTCAAAAAACAAAAAAAAAGAGAGAGAAAGAGAGAGAGAGAGACCTATAATATCAGCAGTTAACTCCACTCCTCTTTGCCCCCTGACTCTTGTCAACCACTGGCAACCACTAATCCACTTAAAGTCTCTGTGGATCTGCCAATTCTGAACATTTCTTATGAATAGAACCATACTCCTCCGTAGCCTTTTATGTCAGATTTCTTGTATTTAGCATAATATTTTCAAGACTTAGCCACATTGTAGCATGTAACATACCTCATTCCTTTTTATGATGGAATAATATTCTATTGTATATGTGTAATAGGAATTTTGCTTTTTTCTACTTTTGACTAATGTGAACATGCTGCTAGGAATATTGGTGTACAGTTTTTTTGTGAGAGACTCAATCTCACTTCCTTCAGACATTTACATAGTTGTGGAATTTCTGGGTCATAGGGTAATTTTGGGTTTAACTTTTTGAGGAATTGGAAAAATTATTTTTATGGTGTCTGCACCATATCACATTCTCACTAGCCATGTATGAGGTCCAATTACTCCACATTCTCATCAACAGTTTTGTTGTTTGTTTGTTTAAATTATAATCATCCTGGTAGAACTGAGGTAATATTCATTATAGTTTTGGTTTAGATTTTCTAATGACTAATTCTGCTGAGCAATTTTTCAGGTACTTATGGGCCATTTGTATATATCTTCTCTGGAGAATAGTATTTCTAGATGCTTCGTTCATCTTTTAATTGGGCTGTCTTTTTACGGTTAAGTGTTCTTGGAACATTCTAAATATTCAGTCCTTGTCAGATATAGGTGGCAAATAGTTTCTCTTATTCTGTTAGTTCTTTTCATTTTATTTTATAGAATCTTTTGATATGTAAAAGTTCATAATTTTTATAAAATCTGACTTATCCATTTTTATTTTGTTGTTTCTGCTTTCGATGTCATATGTAAGAAACTAATAAAAGAGTTGCTAGATCTTCACCTATGCTTCCTTCTAAATGTGTTATATTTTTGCCACTTAAATTTAGGTATTTGGCTGTGCTCGGTGGCTCAGCCTGTAATCCCAGCACTTTGGGAGGCAGAGGCAAGTGGATTGCTTGAGCCCACTGCTTCGAGACCCACTTGGGCAACTTGGCAAGACCTCATCTCTACAATAAATCAAAAATTAGCTGGGCATGGTAGCATGCACCTGTAGTTCTGGCCACTTGGAAGGCTGAGGCGGAAGGATCGCAGGAGCCCAGCAGGTCGAGGCTGAGGTGGCCAAGAGCGTGCCACTGCACTCCAGTCTGGGTGACAGAGTGAGACTCCAACTCAAAAAAAAAAAAAAAATTGGGTACTTGATGCAGTCGGGGTTAACTTTTATATACTATGAAGTGAAGCAGACATCCTTTACAAGTGGACATGCAAATTCTCCAGCAAGGTTTTTATATCTAAAGTTTACACGTTATTGTTCTCTTGAAGCTATTTTTGTCTGCTCAGCACATTACCTCTTTTCTTGTCTAATAGCCTCTGTCCTCCCGACACAGTCTGCCATCCGGGGAACTGCTCTGGCTTGCTATCGTTAGAGTTTCACGGGATAGCCTGTCCATATAAGATGAGAGGTTGGTGAAGTTCCACACCCCGGACTTTAGAGGCAAAACATTACATTACATAGTATCTGACTGTGAACAATTTATCCCCCACCTTTGAGACAATCAGAGGAAGAATGTCTATCTGGCCTAGTCTTGAGCCACAGTAGTTCTGCTCCTTGGCCCCTGTAACCAGCCATACCAATAATGATGCCCAAAGAATTTGTAGGGTACCCCTACAATTTGTAAAAACTTAAAGAAAAGGATCCTAATTTGGACCCAGACATCTTAAAGTTATTTATATTATAAAGTAATCGCAATAATAAAGTAAGAATGTATCAGCAAAGCTACAGATATATTCTACTGAAGTATTATCATATATTTCACTAAAAGTACATACAAAAATCTAACATTGCATTAGGAACATTGTGTGGGGGAAAAATGATACATATGTTTGATAAAGACTTTTCCCCTCTTTTGCCTGGCAAACATTAAAATAAAATACTATTTCCGATACCATATCTGCTTACGTTTTTATCTGGAAAAAACAAACAAACAACTTTTAACCTGAGGTATTTGAGCTCATCTGGTCTAGATAAAGAAATTAAAGCCCAGAGGAAACAAGTGATTTTTCCAAGTGCACATAGCTAATAAGTTGTATTGGCATATTGATAGGAAGTTAGTTAAATGGAGGGCTAAAAAAACCTGTCAAGGCCTCACTTCTATATAATATTTCAAAAATAATACTACCACCTATATCTATAGGCCCTATGGATTTTTCGGCTGTTTTTTTTTTTTTTTTTTCTGTATGTATGGAATATTAAGAGATACCATCACAAGTCTCTTGTCTAAAAAGAAAGGCAAGAAAAGCAGCTAAAATTTCTTTAGAAACTCACTGTTAAACTGAGTCTCATTTTTGCAAGATTGCAGATTTCTTTTGAATCAAAAATTATAGTTTCTAAAAATGGCTACAAGTTGAAATTGTGCATATGATGTTTGTATCATGTAATATTTTGAAAAACTAAAGGCAATGGAATGAAATTTCTATATTCAAAACTCCTTGGCTTTTATAAGAGCAGTTTGGTCATATTTATTCATTCAGCAAATATTTATGGAGTGCTTAATATTTGAGCATTTTTAATAATATTTTTCAGAGAATAAAACAGGCATTGAGTTTAGCAAAGCTAAGCAAAAATCAGTGAGAGGACTGTCAAGTGTCATGCACATAAAATTTATAAAATAGAAACTGAACATGTTCCTGAATCATTTACTGACTTATGGTTAATACAAAAAAACTATTAAAAATAATATTTGAAGGATAATGCTGAATAAAATAGTCATTCTTTAACATCCATGATATTTACTTTTAATTGCTAATGCAATAAAATGTAGGAAATATGCTTTTAAAAAATAGTTTACTTAATTTTGTTTAAAGATGCAACAGAGCTTAGAACTTGAAAGTGATATTAGACCACATTTCAGGGGCTGCAGAATATCTTTCTAAAATTAATACTAGGAAAGTATATAGGATGTTCACATTTTACATGAAGTATTGTGCTCTCAAGACATGGTATTACTCTAACATCATAAGTTTAAAATAATTCTAACAAAGGTTGGTGGATATAAACATTTATCTGCTAATATTATGACCTAGAGTATCGATAGAGTACACTCCTTTTGAAATTCACTTGGTCCTCAAGCTATGACATTGTTCAAATCTTGACAAATTTTTAAATTAAGACCATCGCATTCTTCATATAATTCTTACCAAAACACTTGAAGGGTGGGAACTTAAACCCATTTCACACATAGATTTGCCTTCAACTGACACCACGCTGTTAAACTATCATCAGTGGAAGAAAAGAAATCCTTACCAAAGTTAAGAAGCAGCCAGTAGTTACCCTACAGCTGCAAGTCTTCAATCATTATGGGTGTTCTGGGAAACATCTTAATGTGATAGCTTTTTTTCAAGGTATGGCATTTAGCTCTTCGAGGCAAAAACTGTACTCAGTGTGGACAGCCCAGAGAGTAGTTCCTTGGTGGATACACAGTAAGGAAGCTCACAGGAGAATGATGTTTACACCAGGATGATGTTTACACCAGATGCAAATACGCTAGGTTACAATGAAAAGTAAATCTGCCAGGGAGGTGCACTGCTTATACTGGCTGGTCCATTCAGCTGCTCTATATTTAAGTATCTACTTGAGCCACCTGGATCTATGGTCTAGTAAAAGAACAGTTATTGTCTGGCAAACCACAGCTAATTCATATGTTAAGCAGACGTCAAAATATCTGCCCTGCCTAACTCACACTACTTCTATAAAAGTGAATTAAGACTAATCATGTTAAAATATGCATACTCCCCCGAAAGAAAAAAAGATTATAAACTAAACAGGAAAAGAAGTAAAGGGTTTTGTGTACTAAATAAAGTTAAATACATTTCATGAAAATAGACTTATCTGTTTCTATAAGAACACATTCCCTTTCTTTGAATATTTCCTATTTACTGGATAATATTCAAGGTTTGTTTCCATCTTAAGCTGTGTTAAATACAAGATATTATTAAGATGAAATTATATCATTTTCATTATATCATTTACCATTACTGACACTAGATTTCTTAAAATGTATGATTTATGAATAACTTTGGATTTTAGCAATGTATACATAATATCTACAGTGACCCTTAATAGATAGTTCAGAACAATAATTCTGACCAAGGCTTATTGTCCAACCAAAGCTCTCACCAAAGCTTACTATCAGAATAAATAATTCAATTTATTGGTTGGTAGAATATGTGGGTGTCTTCAAGAAAAAGCTCAAAGGGGCAAGCAGGACTAAGGCCATTTTGACATTCTGTTGGAAAGCAGTGGAAAAGGATTGGATTTGGGATCAGTCTTGATAAGAACATCCTAATGTCTTGTATCTTAGTTATAAGTCTTTTTTCATCTATTAGTTTTAATGCTCTTTAATGATTTATTTTTAGCAGTTGATGTTTGTTATTTCCACAACAGTCAGTACACCGTGTATCACATTATGCACACAAATAAACACTTTAAAGTTGGTCCTGCGTACATAGTCTCCTGACTTGGTCTCCTGCTTGTGGTCTAACCAAAGCTCTGACCAAAGCTTATTGTTAGAAAAAATAATTCAATTCTTTGGTTAATAGAATATGTGGGTGCCTTCAAGACAAGACTCAAAGGGGCAAGCAAGACTAAGGCCATTTTGATATTCCATTGGAAAGCAGTGGAAAAGGATTGGATTTGGGATCAGGCTAGCATATAGTCAGTAGCTAATGCAACAGAGTCAAAGAGACCTGGGTTTGAACCCTAAAGTTGGTAGTACCCAGGTGATCTGGGAAAGTTCCTAATATTTTATACTCTATAAACTGTCATATTTATTTTATTTTATTTTTTAACATATTTGAATTGAGACATATAAGCAAGGCACAACGTGCAATAATGTGATCACCTCTTAGATGGAGACCCAGGAAATGTCCAGCACCCCAGGACTCCCCATTCTCCCTCCCCATCACACCCACATATGTACTTATGTGACTGCTGTTACCATGACCTAGTTTTGCCTTTTTTTAAACATCTTTCTTTCGGGCTGGGTGCAGTGGCTCAAAGCTGTAATCCCAGCACTTTGGGAGACCAAGGTGAAAGGATTGCCTGAGCTCAGGGGTTCGAGATCAGCTGGGCAACTTGGTGAGACCTTGTCTCTACAATAAATCACAAAAATTAGCCGGGCATGGTGGCGTGCACCTGTAGTTCCAGCTACTTGGAAGGCTGAGGAGGAAGGATCATCTGAGCCCAGCTGTTCGAGGCTGCAGTGGCCATGAGCATGCCACTGCACTCTAGCCTGGGAGAGAGTAAGACTCTATCTAACTTAAAAAAAAAATCTTTCTCTCAAAAATCCACCCTTGGCCTAGAAAATAAAAATTCCCCACCTTCCTCTCTCCTTCTAAACATGTCTTCTCTTCATATTATCGTCTCTTCTGTCCACAATCAATGTTGACGATCCCAAAAGTTGTTTTCGTCTTCTCCGTGCCTCTCCCTTGCTTCTGTTCCCCTGCTCTCCTTCTGCTTTCTGTTCTAGTGCTCTACTATAACTTGCCATTCTCATTTTCTATCATTCATACTCTCTCCCTTCTTCTGTTTCCTTCCTTTCCTTATTGCATTTTTAATAACTTCAAAACAGTTTCGAGAGTTACGTCAGTGCAAGCAGTGTCTCAAAAACTTGTCATACCCACCAAAGTCTCTTTGCAGACCTTTGGTAACTGGTGAATTTCTTGTATAGACATGAAAAGTTCGTCGTGCTTACAACTGTTTCTTGTCACACATCCTTTATATCAGAAACTGGGAACACCATTGGTTCCTTCTATCTCCCATGAAATCTTGGGTTTACCTGGATGAACCCTTCTCATGTCCCCTCTTGCCGTCAGTCACCATATGCTTTGGATTTTTAAAAAATAAATATATTACTATCTCCTGTGCTCATTCACATTTTTGGGTCTCTTTGTCTTACTAGTTTCCACATTTGATCCATTTTCCAGAGGATGTCAGAATGAGCTTCCTAAAATGTATATCTAATTACTTATTTCTGCACCCTCAAATCTTCCAATGGGTGTTATTATCTTTAAAAAAATCTTAACATTCTTATATATAATACATTATATATAAGAAAGATAGACAGAGAGACAATATGTGATCTTATATTTCAAATCACCCAATCTGATTACTTGCTATCTCGGCCCTTAAACTGGATATTCCACACCCTTTATCCTTCATATATTTATCATACCACTCACTGTCTCTTTTACCTGGAAAGCACTAGTCTACTTATCTGCAAGGATTATACCTCCATTTATCCTTTGAGGTTCAATTCATCTACTCTATGAAATCTTTCTGTCCAGCTAGGCAGGATTGGTCATTCCCTTTTTAGTGTTTGTATTGTACCTCTCTGTTTCTGTCTTAATATTTTATTTCAGTTATTCTATGCTCTAATATCATTAAAGATAAGAAATATACCAACCATAATTCTCTCTCTCCAGGGCTAGTATAATGCCCAAATATAATACATACACATAAAAACTTTCACAAAGGAGCAGAAACATGTTAGCTTTTTTCCTTTTTAAAACTAGCTAACAATAATGTTGTTCCACTAGGTGCATAGTATCCCATTAGGTGTTGAAAGAGAGCTATCACTGAACAATTCTTTCTTTCCAGAAGCTCACAACCTATAGGGGACAAAAGGAACACATACTTCAAAATAAGGCAGAATTTTTCTGCAATTATAAAAGCATAAATGATGACTAAATGTAAAAATACCAAAGTGGGAGATTAGTTTAAATCTAGCTAGAAGAAGATATTACAAAGTAGATTGAATAAGTGAAATAGTGCTAATAAAATTGGGGATAGGTTAAGGGAAGGTTATGAAATACTTCAAGAACCATTTAGATGTCATTGCTCATGTCAAGGAGACATCAAAGGAAAAATAAGCAGGAGACCAAGTCAGGAGATTATGTACTTAGGACCATTTTTAAAGTGTTTATTTGTGTGCATCATGTGATGCACAGTATGCTGTTAACGGAAACAACAAACATCAACTGCAAAAACAAGTCATTAAAGAACATTAAAATTAATTGATGCGAAAAGACTTACAACTAAGATACAAGGCTTTGGGATTCAAAGACAGCACAAAACTGGGCATATGGTGATATCACCTTCTGCTAAATTTCAAAGTCTTGTCTGTCTGGACTCCCAGGAAATTCTATTTTCTTAAATACATGGCACATGTTTGCCTAATGAGAGCTGATACTAAGAAAGGTTTAAGGAAATCAGAAAATGGCTTTTTGGAGATGACATTTAAATTGAGGTTTGGCAAAATATAAAGTCTAGCTTTGATGGTCAGTACCCATTTTCTTTTCTGACACATATATTCAATGTCTTTGAGAGAAAATTATTCTTCTATTGTGAGCCATCTTGGAAAGAATTCCAGTCAGAATATTCTTCTTGCCCTGAGTCTCTTTTCTAGTATCTGACCCTTACATCACAAAATACAAGGAAGAAAACCCCAATGCAGCTCATCTATTCCTGAAGAAGGCCTACATGAGACTGTAGACAATGTCCCTTTTTGGCATCAGGAACTGATTTCCTGGAAGACAATTTTTCCATGGAAAGGATGGGGATGGAAATCATCAGGCACTAGTTTTTCATAAGGAGTGGGCAATGTAGATCTCTCACACATACAGTTCACAATAGGTTTTCCACTCCTATGAGAATTTAATGCCGCAACTAATCAGACAGTAGACAGAGCTCTTACCTTCTGCTGAGCAACCTGGCACCTAACAGGCCATGAACCAGTACCAGTCAGCAGACTAAGGGTTGGGGACCCCTGCCTGAAAAGAATGTTCAGAATGCTGTTTGATGTGTTCTTTCCAAGTCAGGTTCTGTAGCTCTTTCATTCTTAACACATTGACTTTTTTTTACTTCAACTAGGCAATTAGAGTTGTTTTTTGTTTGTTTGTTTTGGTAGAACACACACTTGTGCAATAGTTCATGTACCAAAGAATTTATTTTGCTGTATTTACCTAATTAACTATTGTATTTATTGGAATATATCACATTTGCTGAGCATTAGAACATAGTGGGGGAAAACATATTCATACCTAGTTCCCATGCCAGACAAATTGTAGATAGTTCAGTCCCAGGTAGTCTATACAAATTTGTTGTGGAATACTGGACAATTCACTAAGCCAGACCAAAACTTAAGTTTCCTAAAAGTTACCGTTCTTCACTTACCTAATATTATATGACTTATGATCTGATCATTGGCTTGAGTCTAATTTTGTTCTTTATTTTTTTGGAACTATGTTGAGTGAGGCAATTACAGCGGTAGCTTTGCTACAGTTCTTTCAGTGTGCTGACGTGGAATGCAGTCAAGTTAAGTCAGGCTTCAGGTGTGACAATTTAGATTGTACAGGGAAAAGGGAAGGGGTTATAAAAGAATTTCTTTCCTGACCAAGTATCCTCAATGATGAATTTTAAAAAAATAATGTATCTGTAAAAAAGAGAAAAAGGAAAGAAAAAAATTCTTTAAATATTTTTTTCTTTTTATTTAACACTTCTGTTCTTTCCAGTATGCTTTTAAAAAAATATATTGAAAACCTTCAAAGGAATAAAGGCAGGCAAATTAGGTGAACAAATAAAGAATGTGTTAGTCTATAATAGTAGTGTAGCTAAGATTTCAGATGTGAAAAGACCACTGCATAAGGGCTTGGGGACCCAGTTTCCACATAAACACTCCTTTGGTCTTTATTTTTTCCATCTGGAAAATAAAAACTAATAACCACATGATTTTAATCAAAAGACCATCTGGGTCAAGGTAGGGAAATTCCCCGTGCTATTAGCTGGTTTCTGTGGGGAGAGGAAATGACTGGGACCTGTGGGAAGGCTTCAAGGATGTCTCTCCATCTGCCTCTGTTCTCTTTTACTCTATATAAAATGGAAATGATATTTATAAGTACACTTATATATTTAAATTGATTAGATCATCAAAAATTATTGGTTAGAGTCAATAAAAATGTTTGCTTTCACATTCATATTTGAGTTCTTTATAGATACTTATGGTCATTTTATACAAAATTATGTAATTAATTTCCCATCATCAGATACAGGACATATGTCTTCTATAATCACTGACGGGTAACCCTGGATTTAAATACTCCAAAGGTTGAGAGGCTTTGGACACATTATTTACTGTTAAAATAAAAATTGGCATGCAGTCCAAAGCCCACTTCAGCCAAGTTTTCTTGCTATAATATCTCTAAATAAAAAAAAATACCATTTGTAAAGTAATTACATGAGAGAAACATCATCATTCTTCTTCTCTGGAATGAAAATGAAATCAATAACAGTTGATCAGTTTCTTTAAAGTCTTCATTGCACATATAAACTAGCCTAAACATAAAATATCCTGTGTATGTTAGCGGATATTAAATATTTAAAAATAATATTGGATTTTATGCAGAGAATTTAGTTTCTGTCTTTATCACCCTTTAGCTAAGAAATGTCCAGCAAATGAAATAAACTCTCTCATGCTTAGATTTCTCATTTATAAACTAGAAATAAAAATAACTATGCCATCGTTTTGCAGTGTGCCTTTAATTAGATAATGTATACAATAATACCATGAATTTTATCTAAATATCTATTGTTACAGTTATAGATACCAGAATGTGAAATTCATATTGAAAATGATGATCATCTAACAGTATTTGTCCAGAATAGCCAATGATTATTTAAGAATATCATAGATTTGATATTCAAAGTACCACATTTTCAATAAGCATAAATATAAACTGTGAATAGATTCAGATGAAATCATGATGAACATGCTCAGATTACACTGTAAAATGCAATCGTACAGCAAAAATCTATGAATGTAAGTTCTCAAGATAAAAACATCAGCATACATACTCTGTCGTTAAGGAACATGTAACATTTCACAAATAAGCAATATGTCTCTAAATAGAATTAGAGAATTGCAACCAGGTAGATAGTGTTGGATTGATGCCTTTCCATCTTGGATGAATGCTAACAAAATAATTATTTATTTTAGTCTCATAAAACAGAATATACTCAATAGTTAACTTATAAAATATAATGATTTATGAACTACACACTACCCTTAGGGCTTTTAAAAGACAGAGAAATAAGAGCACAGAGATTAGCTTAAACAGAAAAGTTATATGTGTATCTCTAATGCTTTAAATTAATAAATATTTATTGTGACTCTTAGGAAAAGTAACTTGTTTTTATGCCAATTTTAAGGATGGCAATGCAACACCCAAATGGTATATTGTAGCATATCATTTTAAGCTCTTATAATGTAGGATAAAATTAGATAATAAGGAAACACAAATGAATTGTTAACGTTCTATATGAGCATAGCGAACTTTTTTTGAAAGATGTGTTCATATAACAAAGAGGTATATATCCATATTTTTTTGTGAGGGGGAGTAAAAGCATTGTGTCTCCGTAACTAGAGAATTGTGCCATACACAATTTTAAAAAAAACCACTTAGACCACATTTTGAAAGAAACATTGAAAATGACAAATAAGTTTGAAGGCTCTTCTGAAATTTGAAAAAGTCAATGGTAATCTTAAAGATAACTTCCATACGACCCAGCAATCCCCCTTCTGAGAATATAACTGGAGGAACTTAAATCACTCTACAAAAAAAAAAAAGACACCTGCACATGCATGTTCATTGCAGCACTATTCACCATAGCAAAAACATAGAACCAACCATGTTGCCCATTGAAACTGGACAGGATAATTCAAAATGTGGTACATATACATGATGGAACATTATGTAGTCATAAAGAAGAACAAAATTGTGGACTTCACTGAAACCTGGGTGGATTTAGAGTCTATCATTTCATACCTAGTGATCTAGCACAGAAACAAAGAACTGAGTACCACATGTTCTCACTCATAAACAGACCCTGAACATTTACCATGAGACTATAAGAAAGGAATTGGCATTAGCAGGACACTGCCAGGGGAGGGAGGGGGCACATAACGTCAATAATGGTACCTGATCTCAAACCAGGCAAAGTGGGGACCAAAGGGAGGCCCAAGCTTTACCTGTACAATGACCACTTGTATACCCAAATCTGAATTACATCCTACATCTTTAAAATAAAAAAATAAACAATAATAATAAAAGAAATGTAAGGATAATTGAAATCAGGCATAAAACAATCCAGGGTAGCAGCCAATGATTTCTCATTTTCTTAGACCATATGTCTTTCAGGACTGTTTCTGTGGCTTGAAATGTATGTCTTTAATAATTAAAACAGGACAGAATTATTCATCTTCTCCAGTCGACTCATATTATAATTCCCCCTAAAATGCTGATATTTTGTTACTAAAAGTCTATAAGTACCAGATTGCAATTTCATATTCATGAGTTAAGTTAAATGGTGTACCTTTTACAGGAGTTAATTCCATATAAAATAATTCATATGAGATTTAAAAACTGAGAAAATAAAATATGTTGGAATGTTTAAAAGTAGTAAAGTTGGGGCAACCCCTTCGGGTCCCCTTCTTTTTTTTTTTTTTTTTTTGAGTTGGAGTCTCACTCTGTCACCCAGACTGGAGTGCCGTGGCCGCTCCCAGCCACCAGAGCCTCAACCTGCGGGGCTCTGGCGATCCTTCCACCTCAGCCTTCCCAGTAGCTGGAATTACAGGCGCGCATTACCACGCCCCGCTAATTTTTTGATTTATTGTAGAGATGAGGTCTCGCTTGCCCAGGCGGGTCTCTAACCCGCGGGCTCAGGCAATCCACTCACCTCAGCTTCCCAAGGCGCGGGATTACAGGCTGAGCCACCGAGCCTGGCTTGAGTCCCCTTCTACTATGGGAGTTTCTCTGTCCTCTCAATAAATCCGGCTTTCTCACTAAAAAAAAAAAAAAAAAAAAAATATATATATATATATAAATATATATATAATAAAAAAATAGAAATACAAGTAGTAAACTTAATTTGACTATGGTAT
>CAUYQG010284084.1:0-29712 GCA_963574415.1 Tarsius wallacei | reverse complement strand
AAAGGCAATCTACAGATTCAACGCAATACCCATTAAGTTACCAACATCATTCTTCTCAGTCCTGAAAATGACAATACAGAAATTCATATGGAAACATAAACTACCACGGATAGCCAAAACAATCCTTAAGCTTCTTGGTCCTTGGTCGTGGGACAAGAATCCAAGGTTGCTGGTTCAAGCTGACAGTGGAGTTCAAAACTCCTGCAACAATAGCACACAGTTGTCTGTAACCATTGTGTTGCCTCCACTATGTCTGTATACTTCTGCTTCCTCCAGTTAAGTTGTATCCTTTCCAGGTATCAGAAACTCCACAACCTTTCATAACATTCGAACCTTCTATAGCAATCAGATAAACACACTATTATAATAATGAAAAAGAAAAAAAAATTTTAAAATGGTTGATATTTTGTCCATGAAAAACTTTAGTACTTTGGATAACCCGTTAAATCACATAACTCTCCAAAGTGCTACTGAATTTAAGGGTAAACAATGAAATAGTGAGTTATTTGGGGGAATGAGGAGAGAGAGAGAGAGTTTTGATGTTCAGTACAATAGCCACTAGCCACAAGTGGCCATTGTCAAATTCAAAATAATTAGAATAAAGTCAAAATAAAAATTTAGTTCCTATGTTACTCTATAACCACTTAGAACTCATGGCTACCAAATTGAACAATACAGACATGAACCATTTCCACCATGAGTGACAGTTTTATTGAGCAGTCAAAGAAAAATTCTACATTCAGATAACTCTGCCATTGTCTAATTTCTAAACTAAAAATGGAAGAATATCTTTGTGTTTTAGGCAAGAAAATTATTTCAAACTCTTAAAAGATTGGGAAAATATACATGTATAGATTTCAAGTTTAAAGATGTTAAATATATTTTCATGATGATTACTATTTCAGCCCATATTTTAATTAATTTATTATTTATTGTTCCTGCTACTATTGGATATAGTAGTTTTACTCTGATGTATAGGATAATGATTAAGTACGTCTGCTCCAGAGATAACTATGGTTTTTACGATGGCTCTATCACTAATGCCCCATAGAACCTTAGGCAAGAGTTCTTTCAACCGTGTTTATCTATAAAATGAGACTATTAATAGGGCTTGGATTATAAGGTTGTCATAAGGACTAAATGATGTCAAAAGGCTTCTGTCTGTGCCCAGAACATAGGGGGAAATAATTGTTAAATAGTTATCAAAATTGTTATAATAGTAATCAAAGAGTTATGAGGCAGCTTTCAGTTTGCAAAATGCTACCATGTATGTTACTTCATTTAATTTTCAATTAATTGTTCTTGTTTTAGATAGAAAGGGATCTTAGAAAGCGGTAGGATATTGCCAAGTTTATATGGTAGAATATTCATTTCTCTTACTTTGAAACTTATATAATTATAGTTTTCATATGTAATCTTTTCTACTAAAAGAAAATACAAGACTAAATTATTTTCATCTGATTAATTTCTGGTGTATTGATCATTTACATATTTTTATGTATGGTTAATAAACACCATAGCAGAATGTCATAATATGGGACACTGAAGATTAGTGTACCGTATTAGAAAATAGATGATTAGATTATCAACTATTTCACTTGTTAGACCTAGTCAGAAGAGTATCTCAATTGTGTTTTGAAAAAGAGAAATTAAGAAAGCATTTTCCTTCGGTTAAGGATCTATCGGTGAGTTTCTATGAGCCTATTTCAGATCAATAGAAAACAAAGACAGTTTAGAATCATACTTTTTATCTTCCCTTTAAATCATATGCTAAATCTAAGATTTTCCATACCACATCACAAACTAGTGAGAGAAGAGATAAGATGCTACAACACTACTATAATACAAAGAGCATGTTAAATGCGATAAGAAATGTGCTTAGGACTATAGCTACTTTAGATAACGTTGAGTTTTAGGGATATGACACTCATGGAAGTGGTAGCAGTCTGGGCGACAGTGAGACTCCAATTAAAAAAAAAATTTTTTTTAAGTGACAGTTGATAAAATGGCAAATCCAAAACCTAAACAAGTTATTTTGTCATAATGCTGTCAAAAACCAACAGGTCAAGTAGACCGAAAAGGAAAAGGCAGATCAAATATTTCAATAACACAATTCAGATATTTATACTAGTAGGTGGATATGCGGTATTTCAAAACAGATAGTGATTTCACACTTTAAAAAGCATCCGTAGAGCACTGATAGACTAACCACTTGTTGGTTCATTGAATTTACAATAATCCATTCATTTGACAAATAGGTACTGAGTATTACCCAGGTGCCACACACTGTTCTCTTTCTGGAGAGAGAGAAATTGTAGTAGCGGATAACCAATGTCATAGAAAAGAGATTGAAGATGTGTGCTATCACTTATATTTCAAAAAAATCTATTTGCTGCAGTGCAGAATCTTATAAAACACAATTTTAACTTATAAAAAACTCCACATATTTTTCTTAGGATTGCTTATATAAAATAGAAGGGTAGAAAAATCTAAATGGTACCTGTCAGCTCAATGAGCTTGTCTCAAGCAAAGGATACAATGTACTGTCTGAATATCTGTATCTTTCTCAAATATTTACCTTAAAAAGCTGACTCCCAAGGTGATGATATTAGAAGGTGGAGCTTTTAAGAGGTGGTTAAATTGAAAGAGGAAGCCCTCAGAAGCCCTAATTTTGCCCGCATAAAGCAGGATCAAGGGAGCGTATTCCTCTTCCACCATATGAGAACACAGTGGAAGACATCATCTGTAAGCCAGGAAATTGGCCCTTGCCAGCCATTGAATCAACTAGTGCCTTGATTCGGATTTCCCAGTCTCTAAAACTGTGTTCAATAAACTTCTGTGGTTTATAAACTACTGAGTCTATGGTATTTTGTTAAAGTGTCCTGAGCAGATTAAAATGCAATATTTCCTGTAAGAAAGAAAAAAAAAATGAGGAAAAGGGCTCTCCTTTATTTCTTTTTAAGAATTAAATGACTATCAAAAAATTAAAATAAATAGAATAAGAAAAACTTAGAGAAAGTGATTAAAATGTCCATAGTGTTGCAAATACAAATAAGATATGTTTCTAGAGTTAATTTTTTTCTATATACTATTTCCTCCTTTCTCAATGATTTTAGAATCTCATTTCTGAAAAATATTATTCCATGGAATTATCTCATTGAATAATTTGGGAAAATATTATACACATGTTTTTAATATTTATTGGTGTGGTTAACTGCTTATGGAAATGTAAAAAAAAAAAACTCCTTTGGAGGGCAATTAAAAAATATATTTTCCTATTTAAAATTGCAAATGTTCCACTAATTTTAGTTCTTGATCTATATCCTCAGCATATATTTACAAATATGAACAAGAAAACATTAACAAGAATTTTCACTCCAACATTGTTTATAATAATGAAACATTGGAAGTAGCCTAAATTCATCTTAACAGATGACTGCTTAAACAAGTTATGACATTTTATTACCGTAGAACGCTATGCAGCAGTTAAGAATGAGGATAAAATGGAAAGATCTTTCAGACATATAGAGAAATTTGTTTCACACAGTTTAATACAATTGAAGTTAATATTGGCCATATGGATGTATGCAAAAACATAGAAAAAGTTGCAAGGAATAAACATCAAACTAATAACAATGGAAGTGATCTGGTTTAGTAGCACAAATGTTTAGAGAAGAGAGGAAAGAAAGACTATTTAGGATTGTTTAGAATGTTTGATTTCCGAAAAAAGAAGAATTTATTTTGATATAAATGAAGCATTCAAAATTTGTAACTTGGGGCAGCTGAGAAGGAAGTATGAATTATTAAAGTATAATTTCATACAGCTAAAACATGGCTGTCATACAAACATGAAAAGCGTACTTGTTAAATATTTTATTGAGTGCATTAATGAATGAAAGAACTAGTAAAATAACAAAAATGGTTTCAAAAATCTTTGAAGGCCAGGCTCAGTGGCTCAGCCTGTTGTCTCAGCATTAGTGAAGCCAAGGCGAGTGAATTGCCTGAGCCCGCGGGTTCTAGAGCAGCCTGGGCAACTTGGCGAGACCCCGTCTCTACAGCAAATCAAAAATTAGCTGGGCGTGGTAGTGTGCACCTGTAGTCCCAGGTACTTGGAAGACTGAGGCGGAAGGATCACTGGAGCCCAGCAGGTCGACACTGGGGTGGCGTGTGAGCGTGCCACTGCTCTCTAGCCTGGGTGACAGAGTGAGACTCCAACTCAAAAAACAAAGCAAAACAAAAAAACTTTGAAGACTAAAGTTTATATAAATATGAATTTTAGAAAAGGAGTGTCCTTACCAAACTAATTAATGGTCTAAAAGGCATTCAAACCATAACTTTTGAGATTGTATTTTCTACCACATAGAACTCTAAAAACTAACATGCAACTTCACAGTATCTGGCTTCTTATCTACTAGATAAATAGCAAAACCAAACACAGATACATTGTCCTGGAGAATTAAACAATCCATTGGTGTGCGTGTAAAGCAATGTATCAGGATAGCATTACGAGTATATACCATTCCTTTTTGCTTCTTTCTAAATATTGTATGATTTTTTTTTTTAATGAAATAAAAAAACAGTAAAAAAACCCAGACACCCCACTGTTAGGAGCAGTAGTTGAAACAGACATTATTTAATCACGTTTTAGGGAAACGTAATTCATTTCTGGAGAACTGTCATAGAACTATTCAAATGCAGATGGTGACTAGACAACAGCAGGAAATACTGTATTAATTTCAGAAAGGGAGAATCAAAATTCTTTGCAGTTGGTACAGAAGTACCAACTCTAGAAAAGATCCATTTAAATGCTAACTGGAGTGTAACATAGAAAAAGATGAAAGTTTTCAGATGAGACCAGAGGAGAGATTGTTATTAGCCAAATGTGGCTGAGTATTCCAAAGTGAATAAAAATTGTTGTTATTCATGAATCTATTCTGCTTAGTATTTTTAGTTTATATATTTTCATATTGAAACCAGATATATAGAAAATTTCTGAAGGCCCATTCTATGCCCATTGTGTGTGTATGTCACAGTTTTTTCTGCAATAATCAGAATGTTATAAATATCTCCAGTTATAATTATAGATAAGAGTGGTTAAACTCCAAATCCCCATTAAAATAAAGATTCAAGTGCCCACCATAGGTATAAAGTAAGACACTATTCTCAGTGTGCCATATGTTATAGAAATAGAAGACATTTGTTAATAAAAAGCTTTCCCATAATTTACAAAAAATATTATTTTAAAATATTACTCAGACTGAGGTCAGAATTTACCTAGTAAGATACTTCTTTGTCCTTTCTTACTGAACTGATTTTGTCTTAATTACTTGAAGAAATTTTGTTTAATAGACTATAATACAAATAAAGATTGATCAACTCTATGAAAATGAAAAACAAAAACAACCATAGAGGTTCCTGAAAATAAGAACATGTGTGTTTGCACTTGATTTTAGTTGAACTTTTTATCTCTTTATTTTGTCTGATGGAAATTTGACCAGGAAGGCCATAGAAGCCAGTTAATTAGAACATCAAATTCTAGTCTAAGATTGAGGAAACAAAGATTGCAAGATGCCTCCTGCAGAACTTAAATTGAAGGGCTTAGAATTAATTGTTATAGGGTTACTTAAAAGAATTACAGGTGATTTTTTTCCCCATTACTATTGAAAGACCAAAGTGAAAGTTTTTTTCTGAAACAAAGAAACTTAAAACTGTATTTCTTTCAAGAAATCTAGGGCACGCATATTTATATTACTTTACATAAAAAAGAACATTGATTTACATAAATTTGCATGAACTGCTTAGCTATGTAAAACGAATTAATACAACTGGAAAGATGTATTCAAGATTCACATTTAAGGTCATTGAGAAAACTGAGGTCAACCAAGGTTTGCAAATGAAGGAGTCTGACTCCACCAAGGGTATTTCTCCTAAAGCAGGGATCCTTTTCTAAGAGCTTTGCCTAGAGACAAAGGATTCCAAGTTGATGACTATAAAAACAAATGGCTATTTCACTAACGTTAATGTAAGAGCCCCTAAATATTTTTAGTGTGCCTTGGTTTGCTATTCTCATTGACTTCCCTTGTCTTGAGATGGTGTTTTATATCATTCTGTCTGATAGCTGAGAAGGCTATCAAGATAACTGCCTTAGACTGATCAAGTTTGTGATAGGAAGTCTTCAGTGCTCTAAAAATGGCATACAACCTCAAAGAAAGTCTTTAAAAAATTGTCAGCTCTGCTTTTAAACCTTAGTGGTTTAAGCTGTTTATAAAGAAGCCTAAAATAAGAAAGTTTTCTGTTTTAAAGAAGATAACCTACGAAATTTTAAAAGGTGCAACATTCTGGGTATTATAGTTTCTTTCCCTGAGTTATGAGGGAACTTTAATAAAAAGTGTCAGTAATCTCAAATCCATTTAAACTTGCTTCCTGGGACATACTGATTTACAGACTCATGATCTGCTTGTAACGGATCATAGTTGATTAGGTCATTTGCTGATAAATATACTTCAGAGGATTTTCCTTTCCATTTCTGTCGAAATTCTTATACTGGAATGGAAAGTCTATTCTGACTCCCAACAAGTCTATTTTCTGAAAAATATAGTTCATTTGTAGCATTAACTACTATTTAAAGACCTGGGCTCTGTCAACTAAAGTGCTAAATATTGAGATAAAAAGTCTTGGAATTTTGAGCTTGGTTGGACGTCTAAGGCTATCAACATACTTGTCAGGAATTTCCCTTCTTAGAGGATAAGTTTGTTGTTTTGACCTTGGGACTTAACTATATGTTTTCTGATATTTCCTTATGACGTTTCTAATGATCTCTGTCTCAGTGTTTGGTATTACTTCCATAAACATTGTGTTTATCTTGGTAAACCTTGTTTGAAAGCTTCAGAAGGGACTTACTATTACTGCACCCAAAGTCCACGGTCTGGCATTAGAGGTCCTTTATCCTCTGGCTATGGTTGTCAGTCTTTCTTTGTTACTTGACTTTTGTGCTTCCACATCTAAAACATCTTAGCTGACTTTCTCTCATATCTAATTCTTACTCACTTTTTTAGAATACATTGTACTTCCCACTTATCCCATAAAGTATTTCCATGACTGTTTTATTTCATCTTCATCTTAATTCCACATTCCAAGACCCAGGTCACCTTCTCCCTCTTTAATAAAAGACATCTATGAATAGCCCTCCTTATCTTCCTCTTTGCCAACATTAATTATTACCAATAATAATGAAGTCTCTCACTGGATGGGAAACTGACATCAAAGGAAAATTAAGAAAATTGCCTCAAATCACAAAGTTGGGATTCACATCTGTTTATTTTTTCTCACTTTACTCATAGTTACAATAAAATGTCTGACTTTCTAAATGATATTCATTCATCTCACCTTTACTAAAATGTTATTTTTAAATGACGTACTTTACTTTGTAACTTTTGTGCATGTACTAAATGCTTAGTATATTTTATGTTTCTGTGTCTTGAAACTTACACACAGAGTGATGATAAAATGCTTATGTATTTCTTATCTTAACCCGATTGCAATGATGTCAAACTAGTGTTAAGTGTAATATGCAAAATAAGTTCGAAAATGTTTGGGCTATCTTACAAAGTATCAAATATTTCTGAATTTTCTTGAGTTTTAGATAGTACTGATTATAAAATAGACAAAAAATTTAATAATGTTTTCAGAGAAAAACTCCTGGTACATTATTAGTACACTTATCTTTTCCTTACTGTGCATGTTATCCTTATATTATTCATACTCCTTTTCTTTTAAAAATTCTTTCTTTATCTCTCTACTTCTATTTCCTGTTGCAGACTAGTTTTACTTTAAACTAATATTAATAATTTTGTATTAACTATAATTGTAGAGAATCAACAAAATATTTTATATTTCTCTTCTAAAAATAATGAATTAGGAGAAAATATTTGCAAACTCAATATCAGAAAAAAAATCATATTTAGAGTATATAAAGAACTCTCAAAACTCAGTAAAGTAGCAAAACATTTTGATATAATGGCAATGTGCTGTAAACTCCTCATTATTTCTCACTGAAATAGGTTTGCTTATCTTGTTATCGATAAATTATTTAATTTCTTCTGAAGAATTAGTATAGTTTTGTGCAATGAAGAGACATCTTAATTGCAAATAAAAGTACACTCATGCACATTAAAACCTACCAAAAACCTTTAAGTGTGTTTAATAAATTAACTGGATGATTACAAAAAAAAAAACAACTCAGCCAAAAAACCATTCAGTTATAGAATGAGCAAAAGACATGAACAGACACTTCACTGAGGAGAATACACAGATGGTATATAAGCACATCAAAACACAATTTTTTTTAATTATCAGGGAAGTACAAATTAAAACCACAATAAAATAGGTTTACATTTAATTATCATATGTCTAGCAATTTCACTCTTGTACATTTATCCCAGAGAAATGAAAACTTATGCTCACACAAAAACTATGTAGCAGCTTTATTAATAAAGCCCAAAAGTTCAAATAGTCCAAATATCAGACCACAAATAAATAAATGAAGACATAAACACCATGAATTACCAGTCAGCAACAAAAAAGGAAAAGAATATTGATACATGCCACCAAGAATTATGCTTAGTGAAAATAGCAAATCCTCAAAGCCAATCATATGGTATGAGTCCATTTATATCACATTTCCAACTGACTAGATTTTAGAAACTGAATTTATTGATTGTCAGAGGTTAAGGAGGTGCACAGGGTGGGAGGGAGGTCATTTTGTTTATGAAAGGGCAGCATGAGTGACCCTGTGGTGACAGATCTTTTGAGCATCCTAACTGGGGTGGTGCATACACAGACCCACACGTGTTATAAAATTGCATAGAATTAAATACACACATTCACATACCTCTGCAAATGCATGAGTACATGTAAAACTGGAACATCTGAATAAGATTTGTGGACCAATCAATGTCAATATTTTGGTTGTGGTATTGTACTATAGTTTCGAAAAATCTTACCATTGAGGGAAACTAAGCAAAGGATTCACGAGCTTTCTCCGTATTGCTTTTATAATTGCATGTGAATAAATAGTTATCTCCATAAGAATTGCAACTGAAAGTGTTAAAATAATAGTCTATTACCTTATGCAATAGAACAAATAAAAGTATAAGCAATGAATAAATTAAATGATTACATATGTAAGTCATTCTTTTAACATAAAAACATATTTCACAATAGGTGGACATGTTCATATATACATTTATGAGTCTAAAGCTTCCGTCAAAATGAAGAATGGATTTGTAAACATTGGTATGCAAAACCTAAATGGAGTGGAGAGTAGGAAGATGGTGTTTGGGATAAAGAGGCAAAATATGTCAAGGGAGTTGTCAAAAAACATTTAAGGCAGAGATTCTGAAATTTGCCGAATATGCAGATGCCAGGACATAACTCCTCGATATTCTGATTCAGTAGATGTGGGAACTCTGAAATTGTCCCAGGTGATCTTGACCTTCACAGACCACAATTTGAAAAGCATTGACTTAGAGATAGTAATTGCAGAAAAATACAGCATGTACTTTGTAAGTCTATAGAAATATGAGAGTGACCCCCAAAAAGTGTTCCACAGTTTTTGACCAAAAATGACATGACCTCCATGCCCCGCCTTCTCTAGGCACCTGCTCTCACCCTGAGCGACCGTTTTTTGTTGTTGCCAAAGTGGAAGAGGTGAAACAAGAAATGGCAGAAGCATTAAAAGGCGTCAAAATTGATGAGTTTAAAAACTCTTTTTGAGCAGTAGAAAAAGTGTCTCCATAGGCGTATTGCCTCAAACGGAGAGTACTTTGAAGGTGACTGAAGTTTAAACATGTAAGAATAAGTATGCAATTTTTGTAAATAAATTCTGTATTTTTGGGTCCCCGCCCTTGTATATATGTGATTATGCTCATCAGTGAATTTAATATCAATTAAATACTAAAAACTTAATTAAAATGACTGAGAAATTTTCTACATTTTGCATCAGTAAATAAACAGAATATCATACCTACTTATTGTATGAGAATGAAAATAGAAGTCTGTATCTTTACATTAGAAACATTTTTGTTTTAATGAGTTTAAAATAGTTTGTTCTGTCCAGGAGACTATGCGGTTTTAAAGACTTCTGTCATATAAATATAACTGCTGTGATAGATAATCAGAAGATATAGATCATAAAATGTCTACATATCATAGTGGTTGAAAGGCTAATTTATTTCCTGTACCATTTCAAAACTAGATTTTTCAGCAGACTTGTTATATAAAGTAAGCACAGTGCGTTCTTTTAGCAATGCCACAAATTGCTAGATATTTTTCTCTATCATTCAAAATCTTATTTTTTAAATCTGTTTATTGTCTGAATATATATGTATCTCTTAGATTTTGTACTAAAAATCTACATCACTGTAATACAGAATAATAAACATCTCCAAACTTAGTGACTTAACATTTGTTCTTATGTTTACGGGTTGCAAGTGAACTAGGATGATTTCATACGGTGCAAATCTGGGCAAATCTGCTTCAAGATGCCAGTATGTGGGTAAACCATGACAATTCCTTTTCACATGTCTCATTTTGAACTCAGTCTGGAAACAGCATATGCTTTTCTCATGACAACAGCAGAAACACAAGAGGAAAAGTCCAACCACACAGGTAAGTGTTAAGCCTCTGCTTACTTCACCTCTGTTAACATCCCATTGGCCAAAGTGAGAACAAGGTCAAGCCAAAAGTCATAGAGCAAGGCAAGTGCACTTCAGCTACAATTATGCTATGGCAACGGTGAGAAAGTCCATTCTACTCCATCTAGGAAGTATAAAATTGGGGAGAATCCATAACTCAAGCTATCACGTTCTTGGTAAGTTTATTATTATCCTTTAAGGGTCGTTTGTTAGGAAGATATTAGAGACACCATATTTTTTTCAATTAATAATTAACAACATGCGATTTATATAATTCGTTTCAAAAATCTTGAAAATCTTGGGAAAAACCTGAAAAATCATTTAACCAAGCTCATCTAACGCCAATGAATCTTTTACCTACATAATACTTGCCTTCTCTAATGAGATTTGTACCAGATAAGATTATCTTTTGCAATGTAACAAACCATCCCAACTACTTGTTTGCTTGTGTTCTGCAGGCTAACACTTTGGGTTGTCCTCTGCTGGGGCATCTTTCTCGAATAGGAGCTCCAGGAAGGCTGAATCACTCTCCCTACATGGTCTCTGAGCCTCAAGCAGGTTAGAACAGACATGTGCTCATGACAGCAGTGTTTCAAAAGGCAAATGCAGAAAATGCAAGGTACTTTGAGGCCTGTATTGAGAACTCCCATAGTGAGCCTTTCACTGCACTTTTGGTCAAAGCAAGTTAAAAGTTCATTCCAGATGTAAGAAGTGGAAAGTGGACAGTGATATTCCCTTACAGGAATGTACTGATAGAAACTTGATTTTGATACATAAAAACTATCAAATGTCCTTGAGCTTTGTACTTATTCAGGCTTCTTAAGCTGGCAGAATGTTTTAGAAGTGCTTTGTCTGTAAAAATATTTACACATAAAGTTCTCTAAACTTTTAACCTACACCTGGATCTTGGATCAGAATTGTCTAACAACTTATAAATCCTACCCTACCACCTATCAAAATTCTTTTTGACTTTTATTCCCCTCTAAAATTACATAAATTTATTTAACAATCATAGACTACTGGCAAGGCATACATTAAATGGCAGTAATTTTTTAAAAATAAATTTTAAAAATAAAAATATACTTTAAAATTTTTCATATACCCTCAATAGATTTTCTGCTCATCCCTTGGGCCCACTGTGTTAGACTTCTGGGTGTTTTTTCTAATGAGTTAATTCTCATGTTAAGTGGGTATATTATTCCGTGAAACCATCTAACTACTGTTAGCAGTGAATCTAAAAATGTCAGAGACAACACAACAGAATTTTGTTCTAATTCACATAGTTGTCCTGGTGACTGGCAGGTGGGCTACAAGTGATTCAAGAATCCAGGTTTCTACCATCTTATTGTTCCATTCTCTTCCAGGTCTTCTGAGTTTTCTCCATTCATCCAGAAGATGAACTCAGGAAAGAAAAACTGAACACAAATAAGGGAGGTGGTCAGGCCTGAAAGCAACACATTCCTACATTTCTTGTTCCCCGTTCTATTGGCAAGAATTAACCTCAATGGCCATATCTAAGTGCAAGGGAGGCAGAAACACGTGGTCCAGCTGAATGCCAGGAGGAAAAGGAAATGGGCATTGGTGAACACATGGCACTTTCTGCCACAGTAGAAAAAATTATTCTCCATTTTTCTGCTAGTAATCAATGATGTGTAAAGCTATTGCTATGTCCTTGATTTTTGCCTGTCTGACCATTCACCTCAATGAGGAGAACTTTCTAGAGATGAGACTGGATGTAAGTCTAACTACAGAGAATTCCCCTTCACGTATGTTTCCCGGGACTTGTTAAAACAGACCCCAGCTGCTATTCTTTAGACTATAAAGTAAGTTTCTCATTAATTCTGTCCCTTTAGCAGCTGACAGGCAATTTGACTGCTTGGAAAACACACTGGGTTTTTATGACCCACACGTAAGTAATCATAACCAGCCATATGTAAAACCACAAAGCATAAATTGATGGAACTAATGCAATTTTAACCAACAACATTAGAGGTTATATTTTAAAACTACAAAGTCCCTTTTAACACTTCAAAATTGTCCTGTAGAGGTGCTCTGGGTTTTACTTTCCCATTGAAAAAGTACATAGTTTTATTAAAATTGTTCATTATTTGCTGTTTAACTTTTATCTTCTTTTTGCAAATGTTTTATTTCAGCTTACTTTACAATATATATTTGGAGTCTGTATTAATCATACAATATTTAATTAACATACAAACATTTTAGAAGCTATTTCAGAAAGGAATATATTAATATACAAATTCCTGTTTTCTGTCCAATGATTATGTTTTTTTACCTATTATTGTTAGGACAAACAGGTCAAATATTTTATAGATGTTCATCTTAGTCTGAAATAAATGATTTTGAGTACAAGGAGCTATTCATAAAAGGGCAATGTGCCATGCAGATGGAAATAAGAGAGAGACAGAGTTTATTTTCAAAGAATGAAGCATTGTTATACATGTTAAGTATTTAGTAGCTGAAGGCCAATTTATTTTTGTAATACCTTTTGAATATTAAATATTTGCAAGTTATATTAAGGTTCATTACTTAATGACTAAGCTAAGTAAAAAATTTAGTTATATCTCGAATAAAAAATGAAAACCTTTAATGAGATTTCGAAAATTGTCAGACATATAAAACTAGGTTGTTGCTGATTTTTTTTTCAGAACAAATTGTTACTGATAAGTTACGTATTTAATCTAGCAGAAAATGAAAGAAAAACATAAAGTCTGAATTGTATTGGATTTATGTTGCTAATTTAATTCTAAGACTTGAATAGTATTTAGAACGAACTCCTTTATATACATAGCAGAAAATAGTCCTAGAAAAGCAAACATTGGTGGGAAAGGATACACCACTCCTTATTTCCATCTCTAAAGACTTGTGACACTTACAATTAATCAATTTCATAAATTCTCTGTTCAACTGTTACATACCCAGAGAGACTTTGCCTGCTCATTCTATTAAAATTTCATATTTATTCACCTTCTATTCTCCTCATTGTGTTTATTTGCTTCCGAATTATTTACTTGAAAATTTATTTGATAATTTTTTATTTGTTTAACATTTGTTCTCCAGAGTAAAGGAAGAAAAAGATGGCCCAATTTTCTTACTCTTATATTACTAGCCTCTTACATATATATATATATATATATATATATATATATATATATGTATATATTTACCATGTGCTCTATCTCTCTATATATGTTATATATATATATAAATGATAAATGCTCAAGAAATATTTTATGAATGAATAGATTAATGATCAAATCAATAGTTATTTACTACAGCTCTTGCTTATTTAGTTCAGTATTTGCTAATAGTCAAAAAAATTTCATAGCTCAGCCCCACCTAAACCATGAAAATCGAAACCTAGTTGGAAAAATGAGAGGCTGAATGAAACAGAGGACAATCCAATTTGTAAAAGGTGTACTATCCACAACCACTAAAGAAAACAATATGAAGTTTCCTCAAAATATTAAAAACAGAATTACCATATGATCCAGTAATTCCATTTCTGAGTATATACCTGAACAAAAAATAAAAGCAGTGTCACAAAGAGATATCTGTACATCTCTTCACAAAATTTACAAATGCCCCAAAGTGGAAGCAACCTAAATGTCAATTCAATGATAAATGAATATGGTATACAGAGCCAATGAAACATTAGCCAGTCTTTAAAAGAAGGAGATTCTGACACATTCTATAACATGGGTGAACTTTAAGGACATTGTGCTAATTAAATAAACCAGTCAAGAAAAGGCAAATGCTATATGGCTCTACTTATATGAGGTATTTTGAGTATTCAACCTCAAGGAAACCAAAAGGTGGTTTTCATCGGGTTGAGGGAAGGAAACATGGGGAGTTGTTTAATGAATATAGAAATTCAGTTTGGTAAGGATAGTATGCTCTATAAGTTGGTTTCACAACAATGTGAATATACTTTACACTACTGAACAGCACACTTACTAATAGCTAAGCTGGTAAATTTTATTTTATACATTTTGTTTTAAATGTATGCTATTCAAAAATGAACATACAGAGTTCTTTAAAGAGTTAGAATTCCCTTAGGCATTTGCTCTTTTTTAAAAAAGTGGGACTAATGATTATATAAGCATAATATATTCAATCCATTATAGTGTCTACTTAAACTTCAAGAATACCAAGAGTTTTCATGTAAATTCTAGTGAATTATACATCCTGTTCAAAGGAAAGAATAGAGTCCAATGATTCAGAAATAAACACACTTTGTATCTTTTTAAAATAACCACATTTCATAAAATATTAAAGACTACTAAGTTTTTTTTTTTTATTTCATAGATGAATAAAATAAGATCCAGAATGGTGAAGTAACTTGATATAGATCTTAAAAACTAGTTCTCCCTACTCATGTATTATTTCTACAATATAATACTTTTTCTTGCAATAAAGTAAAATAAAAATTAGATGTTCATATCTGTAATTTAATCAGAATTTTATATTTGAGATTCATTATTTGCTTGTTAATAGTTTCACGATCATTGTAAGATTTTTGTTTTTCAGTCTGACTACTAGCCATCATATTGGCTTAGTGGGATTTAAGACAAACTTTCGTCTTTTTCCAGATATATTTTAGTGCTATCATGGGGACCTTGAAGTTGAAGAGGATTTTCAAGAAATTGCCTACAGAAAATAATAATTAAAAAGATCTAGAATATAAGGCTTGTCATTGTTAGAATTCCAAATAATAGAGATTATTCAAATTATATTAACACTTAATTATATATGACTTTCCTCTTAGGTCAATAAAAATATTTGAATACTGTCATTGCACAAAAAAGTGTATTTTACGAATTTTGCTGTTCTGCTCTTTTTGCATTGATTTTTCTTGTTCATTATTTAAAATCTCCATGAAGAGAAAAACTAATTGTTCACTGAAATAAAACATAAGTATAAATATAGACTGTCATTGTGATTATATAATAACATTGCTTATTAAAGGTGACCAAGTCATAGGCTCAGTGTTGAGCCCCAAATCTGTCCTGTGGGATTACAGAAGTCGCTGACCTACAATCTAGTCCTATGATCTCCTAATTCAAAGGTCTTTGTCTTTGAATTGGAAGATAGAGGAGTCAGCCTCAATTCAAAAGCTCTCTAAGGCTTTCTCTGACTCTATTTCTACTCTTGAGATAATTAACTGGGGAACGCTCTGAAGAAGAATGAACCCGATGAGAATGTGTATGTTTTGTGAGGGGATGAACTTGGTTTTGAATAGGTTTCTTCTATCACAATCAAATACTGCAAAGGTTATCTAAGGTCAAATTTTTATGACCCTTGGAAAACTGTTAGGTCAAGTGCTAAGTAAAATCTGTGCTCAACACGTTTCAAGGAGTCTAAGCACACTTTTTAAGATAAAATTATTGCTCTCTTTTATGACTGATGACTACAAAATTATATTAAATGATTCAAGTAAATGATAACAACAGAAGAGGAAAAAAAACAGACTGGGGACCAAGAATTTTGAAATCTATGCCAGTTCTCATTTATTAAGTATTAAGTATTTGTCACTCATGTTTTCTGTTTTATTTGTCAATCTGCCATGGATGATCAAACAACAGCATACCACATATACACACCACACACACACACACACACACACACACACACACACACAGACACACAGACACATACACACAGAGAAGGCAGAAGATGAGGAAGGAAAACTAGCTAAAGGCAGATCTTAAGATAGAGTAGCTCACTCAACCACCTCATCATATGCTCAAATTAAGCACCTGGAATCATGAATAGCAAAACTCCAAAATAATAGATAATGCTGAAATACAAAGCTACAAAGCAGAGATAATTGCCTTCACTACTGAGATGCCTTAATGGAATTATTTTGTGTTATCTAAATCTTATGACATATATTCATTTCAATATAGATGCAGGTTTATATATGCACAAAATATAAATCAATAAAAACACAATATACACATATATTAAACATCTTGAGCATAACAGTAAAATGTACTTTACACCGTCACATACACATGCACACACTAACAAAACAAACATTTCATGAATTCTTAAATGGTATATATAGGCAATGAACTCTGATCTTTTCTCTGCTCTTCTCTTTAGAAGATGGGATTTTTTAATGTTGATGGAATCTACTAAATGTTTTCACAGTCCATTAATGCATTGCCACAGTAGTTTAAAAAAGAATAATGCATGTACAATTACACGAAACAAATGTTTTCCTTAATACATCACTTTTAAGTCATGTTCAAATTATTATAAGATTATGAGGAATACATTTCTTGATATTAAAGTGCTAGTCAAACTAATTTATGATGTCATTATTTTTACCTTTCAAATTCTACCTAATTCAAATTTTATCTTCTCTCTGCACTCTTTCTCATAACCACAATTGAAAGTACACTGCCTGGCCTAAATTCATAAATAGTACAACGGGTTTCTCTTTCACTCAGCACTTAAAGAGCTAGTTTTTAATAAATCAACAGGTGTACTTTCCCCCTTCATTAGATTGCAAGCTCCTTGGAATTTTATGCACGTCGTGTGACTCAATTTTGCATTCGTTGTGGTACTAACATTACAATTTCCATGTAAGCACTCAACACATATTTGGTGAATTCAGTTTTGGAAGTAACTAGTATATGGTTATTCAGATATTTCAGAAAGTTGTGATGTGAAAAGAGAACTGTAAAACATCAGAATTAGAATTTTAGTCATTCTTCACTTCAAGCACCCATAAAATGTTTCATCTGTGGAGAGTTTTCTAAACAGTTTTATGTGTGAAGATACTTTTAAGTATCTTCAATGAGATAACTCAAAACTTTCTAACATATTGCATCATTCATTCTGCTTCTACATAAGTCACATGTAAGCTCACAAAACTTCAATTGATATGAAGATTCTTTACCTGCTTTTTCTATTGGTCTCTGATGGGTGTCTGTCATTTACCTTTTTGGTTCCAAACAGTAACTGATTAGACAAGTAGTAATGGGTTAGGTTGAGCCAAAGAATGGAATAAATAAATCTCTAACAGCTAAAATACCCATATATAATCAGCTTTTTAATCCCAAACAATTTAATCTTCTAATTACACAACATTTTGACACATACTTCAATATAGTAGAATGACTTTTGTAGACAAATATGTTTTGAACTTGTTTTCTTTGTCTGCTTTACTGATCTGTATGACCAGTAAAATCCCTTATTATTTTGGTTGAGAATTTGATTGATAGGGTTGATTCATTTTGGGAGACAAGAAAAGTTGCACTCTCAAACTCTAACATAGTATACCAGGGTGAACTCACCTGGCATCCCACACTGAATGGTTAAAGGTAAGTTATGAGAGAATTATACCAGGCATCAAAAAATGAAAGACATGGTAGAGATGAGTATTAAAAAAGAGAAGACTGCCCTTTAACTCTGATCCATGAAGATGGGAACTTCCATTTAGAGAAAAATCAAGTTGAACACAAGGTGTTAAGGGAGTCATATGATATCATTCGAAGATTAACAAAAAACAAACACAAAAAACAAAAGAAATTCCTCTATTTCAAGTAGAAAGCCATTTAATACAAAAATGACACATTGGAAGGACTGGAGAACTGAAAATGTAGATGGATTCTGAGTGGGTTCAGCTATATTCTAGGGAGACAGAAGGTTGCTGTTGTAACCTGAAGGTTAAAAACTTACAGAGGATTGCCTGAGTCCAGGGGTTCGAGACCAGCCTGGGCAACTTGGCGAGACCTCATCTCTACAATAAATCAAAAATTAGTCGGGCATGGTAGCGTGCGCCTGTAGTTCTGGCTACTTGGAAGGCTGATGAGGAAGGATCGCCTGAGCCCAGCAGGTGGAGGCTGCGGTGGCCAGGGGAGTGCCACTGCACTCCAGTCTGGGTGACAGAGTAAGACTACAACTGAAAACAACAACAACAATAACAACAACTTACAAAGAATCGCTACTGACATTATAGCAGCTAATCATGCATAACTTTCAGGAAAAAAAAATTCATTAATAACTAAAAAAAAAAAAAAAAGCTTATATGAGAGAGAACCCCCAAAAGATCCACAGAACTTATTTATGAAAAATTTTGTATTTATTCTTACATGTTTAAACTCAGTTACCTTCAGCGTACTCTCTGTTTGATGCACTACTCCTATCAAGATGCTTTTTCCTCCTCAAAACAGTTCTTGATCTCGTCCATTTGAATGCCTTTTAGTGTTTCTGCCGTTTTTGTTTCACTTCTTCCATATTGGCAAAATGTTTCCTTTTGAGGACTTTTTCATCCAGGAAAACAAACAAACCAAAAAGTCACTTGTGGAAACATTGGGTGAATAGGGAGAGTGAGACATAGAGATCATGCCATTTTTGGTCGAAAACTGCTGAACACTCAGCACTGTGCTGGAAGGTTGTCCATGTAAATCACCCGTCATGAAACGGGCAAACACAATGAAAAAATTTCCAGAGAAAATTTACTGAAGCCCAGCGCAGCTTCTCACAACAACATTAGCTGGTACGCTGATGGCACATTGGGTTCCTAGAACGCTTACATATTGAGGGAAGCCTGTAGCACAAGGGGTCCTCCCTCCAAAAAAACATTCTGCTTTCTGTTGGGTTCCCTTCACATCTGCCTAAATATCTCCCACCTCTTTCAGAGGAAGAGTGGTTCTATGTCTCCCTTCCATCTTCTCAATATCACATAAATGCTTTTCATGTTTAGCAGAACTTGGAGCATATCAAGAATCCTGCAGAAAATTGGGGTTGGCAGGTGGTCAAGCAAAGACCCATGGCAGACAGGGCATACAAGAAGCCTGTTGGAAAAAATGTTCAAGAACAGAACAATAGCAGGTGTATGGGGAGTCTTTGCCTTGGAATTCTAGAGATAGCACACAGAAAACAAGGAGGGACAGACATCCGATTTTAAGGAAGAAGCCATGAAACTTGTGTTTTGGGGGGTTTACCAAGGGCTCTGATTGAAAGCAGGGACAGGATCAAGGATAAGTATGCAACAGCCATATAATATGTCAGAATCTTGGCTGTAGCTTTATCCTTCCAGTTCTGCATACATGGGAAGGAAATACCAACCTCTTGCCTGGCATGATCAGAAGGCTGAGTCCATGCCTTGTGATTGCAGTTACAAAACTTGTTGAATTAATGGCATTATTCATTATCTTAGTATGACTGGGTGAATACAAATCTGCTTCCTGATGTAACTAGGGGTACTGGAATCCAAGAATTGCAAGTGAACAAAATTAAATGCATTAATTATTGGGGGAGGGGGACTAATTTATATGAAATCAACTAAAAAAATGTCTTGGATGAGTTAACCTTTACTATTTTATTTCATCTCCAATTCCATATTCTTTTCATCCTAAGCCAACATCTAGTTACTTGGTGTAATGACAAAGTTTCATTATTTATGGTATTATATTATTACGCAGGTAATATTACTTGAGTGTATTATTCCCAAATCTTTACTCCTTCCAGTCATAGACTAAGCATTCACATCCTTTGCCACATAAGTTTGTATCTCCCAGTAGGAGAGCTGGATTATGTCTTCTTGGTGTATAAGTATTTTCTTGTCTATACAACTTGCTTTGTGATGTGAACACGTTCCTTAAATGTGATTTGCAGCCAGGTGCAATAACTCACACCTGTAATCCCAGCACTTTGGGAAGCCGAGGCAGGAGAATTGCTTGAGCCCAGGGGTTTGAGACCAGCCTGGGCAGCATAGTGAGACCTCGTTTCTACACAAAATAATAAAATTAGCCAGGTATGGTGACCTGCCCCTGTAGTCCCAGCCACTTGGGAGGCTGAGGTGGAAGGATTGCCTGAGCTCAGGAAGTCGAGAGTGTGGTGAGCCCTGAACTATGATTGTGTATAACTGCATTCCAGCCTGGGTGGCAGAGTGAGACTCAGAGTCAAAAAAAAAGATTTGCTTTCTTGTGATCTGAATGCAAAGAGCCTGTTCCTGACAGTGTCATTTTGCCTCCCTATCCTGGCTTTAGGAAAACTCCTGGGGCAGACCTGAACTCTTTTAGAAACCTGAAATTAAGCCTTGTTGAGCTGAATTGAGCTTAACCTCAGCTGACTTACACTCCAGAGAGGAAAGCCTGTGAGGGTGACAGCATGTTTTTGTGGTGGTTGTGGTTTTTATTTGACACAACAAAAGCTAATCAAGGCTTTCTCACTTGCACTAGTTTCTGCAGTTTTCAATTATCTTTTACCTACATTCTTCTCCTGGATATAGTAATATTTTGAAGCATCCCTAGAGAATTCCTCAAGTGTTTGGCTTAGGTCTTCCTGTTACCATTGCATAGTAGCCAGTAGCCGTTGTATATGTATATGAGAGGTAATTCAAAAAAATGGAATTATTATCTTTTCTAAGGCAGGCCCCTTGTGATCCAGGCTTCCTCCCTAGGTAAGTATTCTAGGAACACATTGGCATCAGTGTACCAGCTAGCATTGTTGTGAGAGGCTGTGTTCAGCTTCAGTGATTTTTTTTTTTTTTGAAGTTCAGTGCATTTGCTCATTTCATGATGGGTGATTTTCGAGTGCACCTGCCCATACCCCGCTGAGTGTTCAGCAGAATGTGACCCAAAATGGCAAGACCCATGCCCTACCCTCACTACTAACCTGAACTCACCCCAACTAGTCCTTGTTTTCACAATTTAAAAAATCCTCAAAGGGAAACGTTTTTGCCAACGTGAAAGAGGTGAAACAAAAAACAGCAGAAGCACATGAAGGCTTCAATACTGACGAGTTCAAAAACTGTTTTGAGCAGTGGAAAAAGCATCTCCATAGATGTATTTATTTCACCAAATGGAGAGTACTTTGAAGGTGACTGAAGTTTAAACACATAAGAACAAATGCACAATGTTTCATAAATAAATGCTGTGGGGTTTTTTGGGTCCCCCTTGTGTGTGTGTGTCTGTAAAATATATTTGCCTTTAGTTATGTATATTTATATACATATTTATATCCATAAATATTACATACATATAATATTTGCTTTTTGACTCAATGACCTAAGAAGTCCCAAACAGCAATCTCAGTTTCTACCTTAGTGGGAGCGTTGCTATATCTTCTGTTTCATTTTTTGGTGATTGATTGATTCTTTTTTCGTTTCTTTTTTTTTTTTTTTTTTTTGGTGGTTGAGATCTTTGTGGCAGAGAGAAAGGGGTTCAACAAATCTTAGTGCTCTGACTCCATTCCTTGAAGTTGGGATAGTATCGTGTGGTTCAATTCTGACCAATGCGAATTTGGGTGGAGATGGTGTACTCCAGCTGGTCTATGGCACTTTAGAAACGATATGTGTTCTTCCTTTCTCTTTTTCCTGGTCAGCCAGATCTTGGACTCCATTCGCTAAGACAAAAATGCTACAGAATGACTGTGGCCAGTGTCCCTACACAAAGAACAGAGGAGCAATTCACCAAGCTTTACGTGAGCAGAAAATAATCATTTGTGGACTTAAGCCACTGAGATTTCGGAGACTGTTTGCTATATGAATAAAATTAATTAGCACGGTGACGACAAACTCTCACCCAGAGAAGTCCAAACTAAAGCAAACTCCAAATGAAACAAAACACTGAGTGGGTCATATGCTAGCGCTACACGGATTTCCATTCTTTGACTCCCAGACAAATATAGTCTAGCTACGAGAGAAAGAGCACCATATGTCTGTTACTCACTCAACATATTCAGAATAGCACATAAACCTCCAATGTTTTTCTCCCAACTAGGATAGTAGCTGCATCTTCAATAGCTGATTTCAAGATTCTCTGAGGCCTCCTGCCTCTGGGTCATGGAGTTAACATCAGACCCACACCTGTATTGCATGATGGCAGGAAGATGATTCCTTTTATTTTGCTCTAAAATAAGATCCAGGTGAGGTGAGTCTACAGACACGGGTGCTAAATACTTGCATCCAAATAAGTGATTTTCAGTGAGTTAAAGAAATTCCTTCTATAACAGATAGGATCTGATTAAATTAACTTACCTACTATGCAGCTGTCTCTAACATTTAGTTAAAAAAAAAAAAAATGTCGATAGTCCAGTACAAATAATTAGTCCAATATTATTACCTATTGGGTCTTAGTGAAAGTAAATGGTTGGCAAAATAATAACATAAGTTTATTCCAGCTTGATTATTTAATATTTATACTGGGTAATCAGGATGTCTGAATTTATGTCCTTGGTGTATATCTTACTAACTGAATGTAACAGAAATGGGTTAGTAATTTAGTCCATCTGTTTTCACTGCCTTACTCAGCATATAGTTAGACTGTTGTGGCAACTTTCTTTTTCTTTTTCTTTTTTTTTTTGTTTGAGTCAGAGTCTTACTATGTCTTTCAGGCTGGAGTGCAGTGGGATGATCACAGCTCACTGCAGCCTCAACCTCCTAGGCTCAAGGTGATCCCTCCATCTCAGCCTCCTAAGTACCTGGGACTGCAGACACGGGCCATAACACCTGGTAATTTTGTTTCAGTTTTGGTAGAGACACGGTCTGTTTATGTTGCCCAGGCTGGTTTCAAACTCCTACGATCAAGTGATCCTCCTGCCTCAGCCTCCCAAAGTGCCAGGATAAGAGACCTGAGCCTGGGTCCAGTTGCAACTTGTATTTTCTAAAGATGGTTGCAACATTATCTCCTGTCTCCCATGCTCTCGTTGTTTGTGATGTCGCCACTCTCTCATCTAAGAGGCAATGTCTATTTCGCTGTTCCTTTGAAACACAGCGAGCTCTTACCAACAGAATCTGACAGAGGTGGCACTGTGTCCGTTCCAGCGTAATTCTGAATGGAACAAGCAGTCTCCCCTTCCTGCCCCTTAGAATGCTAGCTTTTTCGCCACACCCTCTCCAGCAACTGTTATTTTTTGAGCTTTGATAATTGCCATTCTGACTAAAGTTAAGTGATATCTCAGTGTGGTTTTGATTTGCATCTCCCAATTTTCTTATCTTTTTAATCTTATTTTCAGACTTTGCTTTCCTAAGGTATTTCCTAAGCATCTTCCAACCTTTCTATTGAATTTCTAAAAACAATTGCATTATTGTACTTTAAAGTGCACAATCCTAAGCGTTTATTTTGCCTAGTTTTGACAATTGTATACACTTGTACAATTACCACTCTAAACAAAATGTAGAACATTTTTGTCAACCTAGAACATTCCATAGGACACTTTTCCAGTCCTGTTTTTCATTTCTGTTACTGTCTTTTTAATATTCAAGAGCTCCTTTTTTGTTCCTGAAATGTTACTTTAAAAAAACAAACATTATTCTTATCTTCTAAATAAAGCTATTATCTTTCTGAAGGTTAATTTTAAAGTTTTCTCTCTGTGTAATCTTTGTTTTCTCTAACTAGGTTTTTTCTGTCTCCGTGTCTGCGTTAGAGGCTTTTTTCAGGTATCTGTTTAGCTTGGCTATTTGCTCTTGTTTAAAACATGGGGAAAACAGAGCATGTGCATGGGGCCCATCAACTTTGAACTTCACCTGAGTGAGCCATTAGTGGGGAAGCTCCCAGGGTCAGTATCTCTAGGTCTGTTCTGATGGGATGGTCACATTCCTTAGAAGAGTATTCCAGTCTCTTTCCTGGAGGATTAGGGCTGCCGGCATTTCTGAGCCCTGCAGGGAAAAGGGTGAAGGTTGCTGCTGCTGTGTGTGTATGTGTGTGTGTGTGTGTGTGTGTGTGGACATGGGCTCTGTGTGCTGGAAGGTCTCCATGCTGTGCCGTCTCCAGTCCAGAACGCTTTGTCTGTTTCTTTTTAGAAAATAAGCCTTTAGACCTGCATTGCCTTGTAATAAAATAGCCACTAGCCACATGGTAGCCATTTAAATTGATTGACATTACATACAATTAAGTAGCCAGTTCTTCAGTGACATTAGCCACATTTCAGGTGCTCAGTAGCCACAAGTAACCAGTGACTGCCATACTACTAAACGGCACGGAAACAGAGCGTTTCCATTATTGCAGAAAATTTTATTGGACAGTACTGGTCTCAACTTTTGCTGGGGTGGAGGAGTGGGCAAGAGATTCTTGTGCTCAAACACCTCTCCCCATCCTTCCTCCTCTCCCCAGTTCCTGCTGCTTCCTTCCAGTGCCTGTGACTTGAGGTTTCTGTGGTGTACACTGATTTGGTTCTCAGTTTTTGCCATCGTCACCTTGGGATTCGGTATTCATAGGTTATCTAAGTCATTTTTTCCACACATCCATCTAATTTCCAGCTTCCAAAAGTAGTTAGTTGCAATTTTCTCCTCTCCTGTTCTCTTCACATATTTGTAGATTTGGGCTTAAAACAAAAAAGCCTTCCTGTATTTGCTATTATATATATATATATATATTTTTTTTTTTTTTTTCAAAAACAGATGCTATATTTTAGTGGGGTTTTAGGAGGTCTGTCTCTCTCTCTCTCTCTCTCTCTCTCTCTCTCTTGAGTTGGGGTCTTACTCTGTCACCCAAGCTGAAGCGCAGTGGTATGATCATGGCTTACCACAGCCTTGACCTCCTGGACTCAGATGATCCTTTCATCTCAGCCTCCTGAGTAGCTGGGGCTATAGGTGCGTGCCACCATGCCCAGCTAATTTTCTTGTTTTTTTTTGTGGAGACAAGGGCTTGTTATGTTGCCTGAGGTAATCTCGAACTCCTGGGCTCAAGCAGTCCTCCCACCTTGGCCTCCCAGAGTGCTGGGATTATAGATGTGAGCCACCATGCCTGGCATATTTTCATTTTACAATGAAGAGAGGAGAGGCAGGTAAAATAATTAGTTCAAAGTCACACAACTAGTAAGTAGGATTTGAACTTGTGTCAGACTTAAAAATCTGGGATCTTGTTTATTGAATGGTGTTGCACCATATCTTGTACTCAGGAAAGAGCCACCCGTCACATATTCCCCAAATTGCAATATTGTAATTATAACTGTTTTAAATACTGTGTATTTGCCCGCATATTTCTCAGTTATCCTTAAAACCACTTAATAAAAGAGTCAACCTTGAGTAATCTCAGAAAGGTTCTTTTCTCCCCAGTTGTTTATTTCCACATTGTTCTGGGACTTTGTGACCTCTAAACTTTGTGTTAATGTTCTCCTTAGCAATTCTTGAAGTGTCTAGAGTCAAAAACATTCCACTGTTTAATTTAAGCCTTTTATTCAGACTATCTGTGGTCATCTTCTCATCTTAATATTGTTGCCATACCTGTCTCCAGTTAGACTTCACTTTCCATACGGAGCGGGTAGATCCTGCTTATCTTGGAATCTCTGGTGTCTAGCCCCTTGTCTGAGATGGGGAATTCATAAATGTTTGGTTCAACATCATCTCTCATTTGGACCATTGCATTTACTTCCTAACCTCTGGGCTCTACATTCTGTGTGCTGCTCTCCCAAAACAACCTGTGAAGTTGGTCTTTCTCAAAAACCACGTTCGTTGGCTTCCTCCAGCCTTCATTAAGAGAGTCCTGGCTCCTCAGCATGGCACAGAGGGTCCAGCATGGTCTGCTTCTTCCCACTGCTGTTGCCCGTTTCTGGCCAGCCACCCCCATGTGCACCCTCCAGTGTACCATCCATGCTTCAGGAAAGGGTCTCTGCCCACTCTCGAATCTGGGCTTCTACGCGTACTCTTATTTCTGCCTGAGGTTAGCTATCTCTAGTTCCTGTTTCTCTTACCTAATATCTACTATTTTTCTGCAAATCCCAGCCCCAGGACACTCTCCTTTGTGTAACCGGGCCTGGTCCACCCTTATACAGAGTTAGAGGATTATTTCTGCTCTCACACACTTCCATTCAATACAGCAGATTCATGCATCCATGGATCCATGCTTGCAAATGTGATCTTGCTATACTGTTATCTGCAGTTTGCTTTTTCTCCTTAATATAAAGCTTATCATGCTGTAACTGTTGAATGACTAGTCAGTTCTCACTTCCTATTAGTTTCTGGTTTGTAAGATTTTTTAATCTTTATGTGACCAGCTCTTAGTCTAGAGGCTGGCGCATGGTAGACAAACAAAAATTATTCACTGAATGAAACTGAGCCCTGCTGCTGAGTGGGTCCATGGTGGTTGACTTCCCCCTTTGTTATCTTTGAGTTCTGTCTTCAGTAGGGTGATCATATGTTTCACTGCATGCCTATTTTCCCAGGATAATTATGAATAGCTCCCTATTTTCACTTTTAAATGTCCTCCAGTTTGGATGTAATATGGCCACCCTACCAATCAAATACTCCCCCGCTCCCCCTAAAAAACACATCTAGATGGACACTCATTTTACTTTATCAAGTGGAACAGCTGGAGAGTAAGAAATATTTGGGGTGTGAGGTTGAATTAGAAACATTGAATACAATTTCTCTCCAACCAGCCATTCAGGAAAGCTCTAAATCACATTGGAAAAGTCACCTTCCATGCATCTTCAGTCTAAATGTTTCATTTTCTGGAAGGACTGCTGATTTCTTTCAGAAGTACTTTTACAAGGAGTGGTTCACTTATCAGAAATGGACCTTTCTTTGTCCTTGCTCTGCCACTTCCTAGTAATATGACCTTAAGAAAGCTGTTTTAGGGATGTGAGAGGAGATGAAAACAGTCCCCCTTTGCAGGGTTCATGTGGCAATTGAGATCGCATGTGGATTAGCACTGTTAGTGGCACAGGAAGTGCTTAGCAGGTATCAGTTTTTATTGTTGTTAGATCATGGCCATTATTATCTTTTGACACAGACTGTTTCGGACGTTGGTGAGGTTGCTGGGTGGGGTGAATAGGATCTGCCACACAGCTTTCAGATTGCAGCATGCATGCCCTTTGCTGCCTGTCAGTGCAGGATGCTACTGCATTGCAGAAGATGGAGGAAGAAAATCAATAGGAAGGAATTATGTCTGGATTGCAGAGGAGAGAGTACAATGACATAACTGTGGTTGCTGGTGAGTCATGTGTCATCTGTGTCTACCTCTGGAGTCTTGGGTTGGTCAGATTTGGCTTGGGGTTAGAAGGAATGGACCTCAGAACCACCTGGAGAGGTTTAAAAAGTATTCTTCTCTGGGTTCCACCCTTGGAGACCCTGACTCGTAGGTCCAGGGTAAAGATGGGAATTCATATATTTTTTAAAAGCTCCCAAGTAATTCTGATGTATAGCTGGGTTTGAGAATTACTAGATGGGGTGACCATTTAGTGCCCAATAATTCTATAAAACGTTTCCTAATCATTTGTTCTTAATGTAAGGCAGGTGACGGTATCGTAATCCTCACTTTAGGAATAGAAAACAGAGATAGATTATTGTTTGTGTATTAAAATGGAGAGCCGGTTAACTGAATTAAACTGAATTGAATTGTATGAGAGTTTTGAATTTAAGCCAGTCAGGCAGCTAGGCTGCTGTTATCCAGGATCCTTGCCTGTATTTAGATTATTTGGAATGAAATTGCGAAAGTTTGAAATCAGGAACAATAAAAAGACCCTGTGAGAAATGTAAAGTACTCGAAACATAAACCTAGGTATGCTGGTATTTAAAACTGAAAGGAAGATACTTTCTCTTGATATTGGAAAATGCCTCCAACTTTTATTGTTGTGGCTAGAAAAGAGGAAGCACGTAGATAGGTTCACATCAGTGAGAATTGCCTGGTCCAGGTGATTTCTTACATGATTTAATGGAAGGGCATTGCGTTAGAAGCTAGGAGACTTGGGTGGTGTCTCAGCCAGATAGTCCTATTTGCAAGCCTGAGTCAATTTTTGGCATATATTTTCTTATCTGTAAAGTGGAGACAATATTATTGGCCTCTATCTCGTGGGATATTGTTGGGGGCATAATGAAGAAATACATGTGGAAGCCTTGAGGAACACAGAATGTTGGATGTCCCTTTGCCTGGGGCGGCCCCAGTTACACCTGTTGTTGGGTGGAATTATTAATAGCTCACTCGTTAGCTCTCAGGTGTCCCAGTTTTGATGATAAGTTTTATGGTCACCCTGTACTCACTACACCCGTCTGTTGTTTGTTCAATCTGCCACAGTAGGAAGGTTTCCTGTCTTCACACTTGTAGCCCTAAATCCTTTACTAAATAATCTAGCATTTCCTAGGTGCTTTCTGGTAGTTTTCTTCAATTTTATGTAAGTCTGATAGCACCCACTTCATTGGTCAGTGGATAAGAATTGCTTCTTTGTTTCTCCGCTTGTGAATACTTTTCTTGATTTTTCGTGGTTTTAGCATTGTAAGTACTTTAACTGCTTGTTTTGGCTGATGTGTCCTAAGGCAGTAAATTCCAAGTGCATGGAGAGGACAGAGGACTCCAGGGGAAGGGGCTTTGTGGAAGAATACTCCAGAGTGAAGTGAAATGCAGTTCTTAGGCTGATGTCCTGACTTGGTTTTTGGAATCTTAGTGCCCTATGTTGATATTTCTAAGTGCTGCGTAACTCTTCAAAGTAATTAGGAGAACCACACCAGCTCCAGGAGGTCACATTTCTTTTCTTTTTTTCTGAGTTTGAGTCTCACTCTGTCGCCCAGACTGGAGTGCAGTGGCACACTCACTCATGGCCACCCCAACGTCGACCTCCTGGGGTTAGGCGATCCTTTCACCTCAGCCTTCCAAGTAGTGGAAACTACAGACACGCGCTACCACGCTTGACTAATTTTTTCATTTATTGTAGAGACAAGGTCTCACCAAGTTGCCCAGCCTGGTCTCAAACCCTTGGGTTCAGGCAATCCTCTCGTCTCAGCCTCCCAAAGTGCTGGGATTACAGGCTTGAGCCACTGCACCTGACCAGGTCTGGATTTTTAAATGTGATCTTATAAACAGCCTTAGAATTTTGTGGGTTAAGTCAGAGATTGAATAAGTCATAAAGATAGCATTAGTTTCATCCAAATAGTTTGATGACAAGTAGGGGAAATAAAAACATGGCAGTAAAGCCGGGCTCGGTGGCTCAGCCTGTAATCCTGCGCCTTTGGGAGTCTGAGGTGAGTGGATTGCCTGAGCCCGCGGGTTCGAGACCCGCCTGGGCAAGCGAGACCTCATCTCTACAATAAATCAAAAAATCAGCCGGG
>CAUYQG010284076.1:0-21681 GCA_963574415.1 Tarsius wallacei | reverse complement strand
CCCAGACTGGAGTGCAGTGGCACGCTCCTGACCACCGCAGCCTCGACCTGCTGGGCTCCGGCGATCCTTCCGCCTCAGCCTTCCGGGTAGCTGGAACTACAGGCGCGCGCTACCATGCCCGGCTAATTTTTGACTTATTGTAGAGACAAGGTCTTGCCAAGTTGCCCAGGTGGATCTCCAACCTGCGAGTTCAGGCAATCCACTTGCCTCAGCTTCCCAGAGTGCTGGGATCACAGGCTGAACCACCGAGCCTGGCAGGTTTTGTTTTTAAAGTCCATGCTCTTGATTTAATTGGTCTGCATGAATCCTGAGCATCAGTACCTTTTAAAACTTCATGTGTAAGTAAAGAGTTCTTAAAGGGATAAAAAAAGATAACCATAAAGAAAAAATAGCTTTGACTTAGCTAAAATTAAGATTAAGAGACACTTCAAGAAAAGTGAAAAAACAAGCCACATACGGGCTGAAGATGCTAACAGTGCATATATCCAACAACTGAAACACAAATGTCCCTCAGTAGGAGAATAAATAACTACACTGTAGTACATTATTATAATGGAATGCTGCACAGCAATGAAAATATGAACTACTGACATGAAATAAGATGGATGAGCCTCATGGATATTTTATTGAGTAAAAGAAGACAGACAAAAGAGTACATACTAAAAAATTCAGTTGTTAAAATTTTTTAAATAGGCAAAACTCCTAGAAGTAGTTTAGAAAACACTCTTCTGAACCATTAGCCTAGGCAATGAATTCATGACCAAGTCCTCAAAGGCAAATGCAGCAGAACCAAAATTGACAAGTAGGACTTAATTAGACTAAAGAGCAAAAGATACTATCAGCAGGGTATATAGACAACCTATAGAATGGGTGAAAATATTTGCAAACTATGCATCCAACACAAGGCTTGAAATCTAGAATCTATAAGAAACAAATGAATTGGCAGGAAAAAAAAACAACAGTGGGCAAAGAACATGAACAGATGCTTCTCAAAAAAAGATACACAACACCGTCATATGAAAAAATGTTCAACTTAAACATATAGACAGAAAAAAATAACCTCATTAAAAAGTGGGCAAAGAAGATGGTCTCAAAAGAAGACATACAAGGACCAAACATGAAAAAATTCATCACCACTAATCAGAGAAATGCAAATTAAAACCACAGTAGTAAAATACCATCTTACACCAATCAAAGTGGCTATTACTAATGAGTCAAACAGATGTTGGAGAGGTTGAAAAGAAATGGGAACTGTCATACACTGTTGGTGGGAGTGCAAACTAGTTTAATTCCTGTGGAAAGCAGTTTAGAATGTTCTCCAAGAACTAAAAATAGATTTACCATTTGATTCAGCAATCCTACTACTGAGTATATACTCAGAGGAGCATAATTCATTCTACCAAAAAGATACCTGCACTCGTGTTTTTATTGCAGCACTATGCACAATTTAGCAAAAACATGAAACCAATCTAGGTGCCCACCATGGGTGGACTGGACAAAGAAAATGTGTTGCATACAAACTGTGAAATACTATGCAGCCATTAAAAAAAAAAAACAAAGCCACGTCTCTTGCATCAATGTAGATAGAGCTGGAGACCATTGTTGTAAGTAAGTTATCACAGAAACAGAAAACCAAATACTGCATGCTCTGTTATAAGTGGGAGCTAGACATGGGGTATAAACAGACATAAGGATGGGAACAACAGACACTGGGGACTCCTAAAGTGGGGAGGAAAGGAGGAGGGAAAGGGTTAAAAAAAAAACCACCTGTGGGATACATGCTCACCACTTGGCGGACAGGTTCTGTAGAAGCCCAAACCTCACCTTCACATGATACCCCTTGCATCTCAAATAACATTTCCAAAAAATAGACAAAACTAGTTTATGGCAATGGAAATCACCTTTCAGTGACTTGACTAAGAAGGGATACCACAGAATGTTCTAGAGAGCTAGAAATCTTTGAGTTTATGAATCTTAGTCTGGGTTTCACGTTACAGAGTGTCTATACAAGGTTGACTCTTAGACAGGAATTCAGTTTGAGCCATCGGCAACCAACACGCCCAGCTGCCGGGGGAAATGAGCACCTCAGTCCTAGAAGAGAGACCTGAGCAGAGTCACAAGAGTCACTACACCAGATGATCCTAACATGGACCTCAGGGAGGGGATTAGCTTAAATTCGTGATTCTCAAAGGACGGCCCCTGACCGGCAGCAGAAACATCTGAGAACTTGTTAGAAATGCAAATTATTGACCTACTATTGAATCAGAAACTGAGGGTGGAGCCTCAAAATGGTCTAACAAGCCCTCCAGATGATTCTGCTAAGCACTAAAATTTGAGAATGGTCTAAATGTGGGTTTCACTTGAGATTAAGGACTTTTGCAGAAATGGAAAGAAACTTAGCAAAGCACACCGCATGTAACAAGAACAGAGAGAAAGGTGGAGAACGGTAAAGGAGAAACTTGTTTAGCAAATGAGACTAGTTAGTGGAAGATCTCATCTACAATTTTTTTCTTGTCTTAATTCAATAGACCATAAGAAACTGCAGATTAGTAAACAACCTGTAAAAGTAGAGGAGTGAGATGGGGAGGGGAAAGAGTCTCCATTCAGTGAAAATTCCCAAGTAGATCATTGAAGTTGTCTGTGCATAAAATAAGGACAGAAACCGCAATCATTAACAGTAAAGATGGGAAGAAATGACTGAGGAACTCCATAATGATTGGCAACATAATTTGAATCTCCAACAGGATGAGGAAGTAAAGTTTACTGCAAAGTTTTGATATTTACATATTTACATACACTAGCAGTCACCAACACAAATAGGGAAGTCAACCCATATTGGGAAACTAAAAAGAAACAAGAATTTTGTTTTCTGTTTTGAAAAGTAAGCCTAGGACATCCAGATAGAGGCAGCTAGAAATATGGGACCCACTGATTCTGGAGATGTTAATTTGACTGTATAAAGATTTTTAAAGCCTTTTGGATAGAGTTTTAGAAAGACGAGAACAGAGCAGAGCAGTTGATGTAGGGCAGGTGTTCAGGACCAATTGTTGGGCTAGTCGCTGTTTTATTTGCAAGTAGGATTAAGTGCTCTCTGAGGCTGCTTTCTTAAGTGGGAACATCTTGCCTAGCATTACACACAACTAAATTATATACTTAAGGAAATTAAGATAGTTTTTCTAGATTGATGCTTTCCATGCTGTCGTTTAGGAAAACTATCGTGGGTGAAGTTTAGCAAAATCTTTTCCTTTGATCCTATTTGTTTAGCTGTTAGACAAAGTTCAGATTCTATTTCACTTGAGTACGCCTCAGAGTCTTATAATAACCTAGAGTGGCTTGTGAAACACTTAGAGAATCTGAGACATCAAGTGTATTTAACCATAGAATGCGTTATTCTTGGAGCCACACAATATCTCCTGGAGCCAATATTTGCTGAATAACTTGAGAATTGCTGATCAAGATTAGGGTACAAAACCTGCTGCATTAGAATCAGAGGGGGTACTTCAAAATGCAGATGACTGCACACACCCAAGACCTAAAGAGTCTGTTTTCAACAAGGACCCCTTTCTTCGCCCACCCACCCCTCCCCCCTATAGTTCTAAATTGTAGTCAGGATTGGAAACAGCTAGTCTAGATCCTTTCTAAGGCTCCTTTATAAGAGAAAATAAAGAGGAAAAGGAATATTTGGAAAGAAATTGTTAGAAATGTGTTTGGTCTGTTTTGTTTTTTTTTTTAAATAAGGATCCTTCCATAGTTCTGAATTGTAATTGGGCTTGGAAACAGCTGGTCTAGACCCTTTCTAAAGCTCCTTATAAAAGAAAACAAAGAGGAAAAATAGTATTTGGAAGAAGGACATTGTCAGACGTGTGTTTGGAAGAAGTCAAGCAAAATGAGGCATAAGAATATCATTAAGTAGTGATGAAAACAATGTCAGAAGTCATCTTATCTTCATGCAAACTGAATTCTACCCATCTAACATATAACACTCTTCTATAACTGAACACCTTTCTACTTATACCGAAAGCTATGTGAGAAATTGACATAAAACTATTAGAGTGGAAACCAGAACCTGACCCATTTCTTTCCTTCTTCCTGCCCACAGACCCATTACTTGGCTGACTCATTTGCTGCCTCAGCTCAAATGCCACTCCTCAGAGGGGTCTGCCACGGCCACCCTGAGTGGTCCTCCCCGCTTCCAAGTTACTATCTCATTCCCTTTTTTATTTCCCCTACAGCACTTTTAGAGCAAACCCTTCTTAAAGATTGTAACGTGGTAATCCCAAATCTGAGAGGGTTAGCATGTAGCGTTTACTATTCCAAAGAAGTCACCTACGGGTCCAGCAGGAAAAGATATTTTGTTAGAACTCACAGGAGACACCAAGAATGGCAGGTTGGTGAAGAACCCGCACCTCAGGGCAGTACAGCAAGCAGTTTTATAACCAAAGCAATCAACTTAATCCTTCAAATTCCTATCTGGTGTGTACAATTACATTAATTGAGCATGTCGACTACATTGTTTTCGGCTTTCCTTGGTCTTGTGCATCTCATGACTCATTACTGGGAATATGCATACCCTTCAGAGACCAGCCTTGGCCAGAAGCTGCTCCCTGAGGGAGGCAGCAGAAGGAAGCCAGGTATGGGGGAAACAGTCTATGTCGGGACAATACTTTACCAAGATAAACTCCAGAATCCAACTGGGGATTCTTATCTCAGAGGCTTAACCAGTAATTCATTTTACTACTTGCCTTGCTTCCAGTGTTCCACCACCCTTCACTCTAAATCTTGGGTTTGGGTACCCTTCCCAAGGGCATGGGCATGGTATTTCGGGTCTCTAAGATTTGCATCAATCTAGGGCTAAAGCCCTTTCAGGCTGCTGGCACTCCTGCCTGCACTGGTGCCAGCACTTGTGTTAAGCTAAGACTCTGGTTTCCTTGCAGCTTCACTCCTGGGCCTGGGAAACCCAGTTGCCCTTCTTCTGTGAACCTCAGCAGATGGAGAAATCTCTGCCTTTTTCTGTTTCTGCTGGCTCTTCTTTCCCCTCTGCTCCCCCGTGTGCCACACACCAGGCTCCTAGCTTCCCCTAGCCCAGCCAAAGAAGCCTCAGAAGGCCTTTCTCATCTCCCAGTAAGCTCTGGACACCTGTGAAAACAATTCTGAATTTGCAGTTTATAAATGTATATACACGTTTTGATTATATAGAATCTCAGCTTCCTTAAATACCCCCTCCCCGCCCCCGTTTACCTCACAACAGGATTTTACATGTGAAATGTGACAATCAGCACAGTAAAATGCAGGATAATTTTTATGAAATGTAACCTCCTCTGTAACTTGTAAGGGAAGAGACACTGTCTTTTGTTCCCATCTCAGAGTTGCTTACTTGGATTGCAAACACATTTGAGTAACAATACATTCTCCTGAGTCATTCCAGGCTAACCTCTGTCTGGTTCCCAGATCAGTCCCCTTTGCACACCCAAACTGCAAGATACTTCACCTCAGGGGAGCAACTGCCTTGATTTGCAATGTCTAATATGGCATCAGCATGGGTTTTATAACTTTTTAATATAATCTCTTTCTTATATTTTTCACTAAAATTAACAAAAAACCAAATATAGCCTTTTGGTTAAGTAGGAGATTGGAACATTCTAGGGGTTACACGTCGTAAATTACATCATAAGCAAATACTTCTTCTTTCTTTAGCACTCATTACCACCTCTACAGAAGTAAAAATGAAACCCAAGAATTCTCTTTAGCTTTGCAAAAGGAATGACCAGGGGCAAGTGAAAATTAAACTTGACTAAACTGTGCCTTGCAACTTCTTATATTTCTTTGGGTTATTCTTCCCTCCCATAAGCATTGGATTTATTCAGGAGGTTCCTCATCCTATATATTACTTTAATAGAATTACACCAGAAAAAAAAAAAACTATTAGACTTACATTTGGAAAAATAGGCCTCAAATAAAAAAATAAGAGCACAAATAACACAATAATTTTAAAAATGAGTCAATGATGTTAAAAGATACATCACCAAAGAAGATATACAGATGGTAAATAACTATATGAAAATATGCTGAACATGTCATCAAGGAAGTGCAAATTAAAACAACAACAAGATACTACTACACACCTATTAGAATGATCAAAATCCAGAACACTGACAATATCAAATGCTGGTGAAGATATGGAGCAACAGGAACTCTCATTCATTGCTAGTAGAAATGCAAAATGGTACAGCTACTTTGGAAGATAATTTGCCAGTTTCTTACAAAATCAAACATACTCAGGCAACCCCCTCAGGTCCCCTCCCACTGTGGGAGCTTTTCTGTCCTCTCAAAAAATCCTGCTTTCTTAAAAAAAAAAAAAAACTCTTACCGTATGATTCAGTAATCACACTCCTTAGTATTTACCCAAAGGAGTTAGAAACTTATATCCACATAAAAGCCTGCACACAGATGTTTACAGCAACTTTATTCATAATTGCTAAAACTTGGAAGGAGCCAAGCTGTCTCTCAGTAGGTGATTGGATAAATAAACTGTTGTACATCCAGACAGTGGAATTTGGAATATAGCTTAGTGCTAAAAAGGAATGAACTATCAAGCCATGAAAAGACACAGAGAAAACTTAAATGCATATTACTAAGTATAAGTAGCCAATCCGAAAAGGCTATACACTGTATAATTTCAACTGTTAGCCATTCTGGAAAAGACAGAACTATGAAGACAGTAAAAAGACCAGTGGTTACCAGGGCTGGGGGGAGGAAGGGATAAATGGACAGAGCACAGAGGTTTTTTAGAGTACTACTCTGCATTATACTAGTAAATACATATCATTATAGATTTGTTCAAACCCATAGAATGTACAGCAAGAGTGAACCCTAATGTAAACTGTGGACTCTGGATAATAATATTCTGTCAGTGTAGATTCATCAGTGGTAACAAATGTACCACTGTGGTGTGAGATGTTGATAATGGGGGAAGCTATATATGTGTGGGGGAGAGAATATATGGAAATTCTCCGTCCTTCCACTCAATTTTGCTGTGAACCTGAAACTGCTCTGAAATACAAAGTATATTTTTTTAAAAATATATCTCTTCTATATTTGAAAAGAAAGGACTGTATAATTATTAACCAAGATGAAAATGACTTATCACTTATCAATAAAAGGAATGTTTTATATAATATCATTTAGGTCCTAATAAACACAATGAAGTTTAATTGAGGAACTATAGACTACAGTCATCTCCATCATTCAAAATCATCAGAGATACTTATAAATTGCCAACAATGAAACAATATGGTATAGCATGATAGGTTCCAACTTTTTCAAAATATGAAGACATCTTTTCAACATAAAAAATATTTTCAGAATATCCCTTTACAATAAGTGTCATTTATTAATCACTTATCAAGAAAAATACATCTCATTTGGCCAGAGGGAGGCACCTAAGAGTAGACTATGAGGCCGTATAGAATGAGGTCTTTCCCTAGCAGAGATGACAGGTACTGACTTTACCATCAGATTCTCCTTATTGCAAACTGGAGAGCAGTAAACCAGCAGTAGTCTTGAAGGAGCAAGATCCTTGAGTAGCCAAGAAGCCAAGAAGCCCCACAAGGAATAAATAGAAGACCAGTTGGGTGGTATTTCCTTCCAATGACATTCCCTCTGGTCTATTTATTTATTTTATTTTATGTTTTGCTTTTCCAGACAACTGAGAAAGGCATGGGCAGAGGAGAGCAGAAGTGAGCTAATTATGTTAACACTTTAGAAGTGGTAGCAGCAAGGGCTGAAAGAAGTTGAGGCACGTTCATGGCTAAGCACAGAGTAAGGACTGATTAGGTGAGCAGACAAGTTCTCACATGGTGCCGAGGCTGGTCTCAAACTTCTGACCTCAGACACTCCTCCTGCCTCAACCTTCCAAAGTGCTTGAATTACAAGCATGAGCCACCATAGATTGCTTTTGTTATATAATAAATAGTTACTAACCATGAAAACAATCTTAGCACTCAACATTATTTTTCTAGCTCCCTCTATTTTTTTTTTTTAAGAAAGGCATTCTTATAGGTAACAATCAAATGTAAAATAAAAACCTGCCCTCTGTTCTAATCACAGATGAGACCTTTCAGGAGTTTCCCTTGTTAGTATATGACCCTTCCAAGCTCCAAATGTTTGTAGTGCACAAAGTTAGTTTTACTAATGTTTAAAAAGAAAGGTGGGGAAGAATTTTATGATTCATGGACTTCATAAATAGTTATCTTCAAAAGATCATTTTGATGAGAAGTTGGTCTAATTTGGAGTTACTGATTACAGTAACTGATTACAAAGCCTATTTGTATGTATCATGTTTCAAATTTGTTACTTGTGCTAATAGGTTTGTGATAATTGTGTGTGTGTGCGTGTGTGTGTGTGTGTAAATTGTTTCAAAATGTATCATTCTATTAAAGTTCTCAAATCATTTAAGATTATGTAATATGACAGAATTATACTAATAATTTAATCTATAATGTAATTACTTTATCTTGTTGAAGGTGACCACTAGAATTTTTTATACAAGACAAATGAATATTTACTTTCTTCTGTGAGGGAAGCAGCTAAAAAAAGAAAAGATAAATAAAAAATATTTACTTTCATGTTTGACAACTAAGTGATTTACAATTTTAGGACATCTAATCCATCAAGGACATTATAACACTTAATTACAGTATGGTTAAGTCTTAAATATTTATCTAGAGAGGATCAAACTAATCATCCCAAACTGAACTTCAATTTATGTAAGTCCCCAACATTTCTACCTTTTCTTTTGAGTTTTCAGAATTTTACAGTATAGCAGGTCTAATTATCAAAGTGTTTAAAGAGGAGAAATCTTCACATTCTGACATTACTGTGTTTTACAATATTGCTCTTTTGGAGAATTTTTTTGTTAGCTTATTGTTACTGCACTCTTAACAAAAAGCCTGAATGCTTAAAGAGCTAGGCAGATCATTACGATAGACTGTAGTGGTTTTTTTTTTCCTTCAGTTTATTTTATAGTTTAATTTAGCTTCTGCTTTCATTTGCAAAACTCAACTAATGAAAATACTTTATTGCTGCCTGAAAAGCCCAAAGTACTTCAACCAGACTTTACATCATCCGGTGATCAAGGGGCTTAACAAAGAACCAAAAGAAGGCCGGTGTGTAGGCCTGAGAGAATGAGGGGGTGTGGGGAAAGAGGAGCTGGAGGCCCCGAAACAGGGCAGAGGGGAAGGACTCCAATACCTCAGGGTGGAGCGGCTCTAATAAATACCTCAGTGCTGAGGGCATGGTTCTAATACCTCAGGGCCTAGGGAGATCATGTGTGAAATGACCACATATTAAACAAGAGGGAGTTGAAAAAACCTATGGTAAAATAGAGAGTATCATCTTTGCCTAAACGCGTTTGAATTCAATTTGTTATTATTTTTTTTCTTCCTTTTTTTTTTGTCAGAGTCTCCCTCTATTGCCTAGGCTAGAGTGCAGTGGCATGATCACAACTCACTACAGCCTCAACCTCCTGAGCTCAGGCGATCCTTCCTCCTCAGCCTCCTGAGTAGCTGGGACTGCAAGCCCTCACCATCATGCCCGGCTAATTTTATGATTTTTTGTAGAGATAAGTTCTCACTATGTTGCCTAGCTGGTCTCGTACCCCTAGGCTCAAGCATGAATTCAATTTGAATTTGAAACAAAACAACACTATGCTGCAACATATATATATATATATATATACATACACACACACATATATATAATGTCATATATAATATATATTACGTATATATTATGTCATATGTAAGGTATATATTTCACCATACATTTGTGCCCCCATAGAGTTTTTAGAAATCACGCTATAGGAAAGAAACTGCTGAAATAGAAGTAGGGTGGGGAGAGTGACACAATCAGATTTGTATTTTGAAAAAACTGTGTTTTAAAAAACAAAACCAACCCAGAAACTTTTGAATACTTTCCTTACAGTGATAAGACAGTGCATCCATGAAACCAACACAGGCCTGTTGCTTCCAGCTGCAGTTTAGTAACTAGGTAGGAGTCTACAGGTAATATTTGTGAACACACACATCTAGTTATTCTCCCTTACAAAACCCCCTAGAATGAATGAGTAAGACGTTTGCATTTTTTTTAAAAAAAGAATGTTTTAAAGCTAATAAACATACAACAATGCGGAAAAAAGGAAAGAAGAGCACCAGAAATGTTGAGGCTAGAAAGCTGATGAAGGGTCATAGCCCTTGGGTGGTGATGAAACCCAAGAACCGGCCTGAGCTGTAACCGCAGAATCCTCAAGGGTTCATGACTTGCTAGCACCAAGCACTTCTGGAAAAGAGGGCTCCAAATCAGGAAGACCAGCTAAAGGTGATCTGAGAAGCCACTAGATCCTCTGATCCCCCTCTCCTGTTCTGTCCTGCTGAGCAACTGTCCCTTCCACACCCTGGCAGAAGTCTGGAGGCTTATTCTCTGTAGGGGGTGAAATAAAGGGATGGGTGGACACCAAGCATAGTTGAGGTCTTGAGGTTGAAAGTATTATACCAGAAACAGTACTTCAGGGAACACTGGGATGGTGGATGCTGAGGCATCCAGGTTTCTTTCTCTACTTGACATCTAAAATACTCCTATCCAGTCCTTTCAGGTCAGGAGAGGCTGCTCTGGGGATGCTTAACAAAGCAAGATGAGAGTCATAAAATGACCCAATCAAATCATCCTAAAATAAAGCTCAACTATTTAGCAAAACACTCAAAGCATAAGCAGGTAACAAATAACCGAAAAAACAAAAACTCTTAAGTAAGTTTAGTCAGGGCTGTTACTCAAAAGTAGGAGGGAAAAAAAAGCTATGTAAATATAGGAGTGAAAACATTTTTTTAAAATTAGAGATTAATCCAAGAGGTAGAAGATTCAAATAACTGGCATTGTGAACTGGGATGGGGGAGGGAAGGGGGGAGGGCAAGGACAGGGAAAGTAGAAGAATTAATATCATCAATAAAATAATTTAAGAAAATTTCTTAGAACTGAAAAATTTGATTTTCTAGAAAGGAAGGACCTACAGTCCTGTGATATGTGGTAATAAGAAATATATATACTGTCTTTATCTCCAGTTTCCGGCACAAAGCTCCAAAAATCTTTGGAATTTTCTGAATGATAAGGGTGAGAGTTTTTTCATGATTTCATTCATAATAAGCTCCTTAGCTTATGCTAATTAGGTGCCTCCTAGAAGAATGGGAACAGTGTCAGAGGAGCCAACCATGTGACTAGTGGGCTGGAACTTGTAGCCCTACCTCCCAGGAAGGAAGAGGGGCTGGAGACTGAGTCAGTCACCAATGGCCAATGGGCACAGGGAGGTGCTGGGAGGGCAGCATGACCAGAGAGGGCATAGAATCTCCACACCCCTTTCTGCATACCTTGCCCTTGCCCTATACGCCTCTTCCATTTGGCTGTTCCTGACCAGACCATACCAAATATATATACACACACACACACACACACACACACACAAACACACACACACATACATACATACATGTATATGGGCAATGGAGCAAAGTCTTCAGAATTTTGAATGAAAGTTAATTCCAGTCTAGAATTAATCATCCAATCAGTGAAACATAGGGTCGAATAAAGATGTTTTCAGGTATGTACAGCTGCAAAATTTTACCTCCTGAATATCTTTTTGGGAAACTTCTGAATAATACATTCTAAAATATGAGTAAATTAAGAGGAGAGGAAGTCATTGGATACTAAAAATAGGAGATCCAATAGAAAATAGTAGGTCTCAAGCAAATTCTAAAGGAATCTCCAAGAGAATGAGAAAGGGAGACACCAGGGTGACACCCATGCACCTAGCAGAGGGGTGCATGTTCATACTGGAGCACAGTCTACCTTGAGAAAAGAACCCGTTGAGGGTCAACTAGATCCAAATAACTACTGGCATTGTATGGTCTTTTTTTTTTTTCAGTTGAGTTTCATGCTGTCACCCAGGCTGGAGTGTAGTGATATGCTCACAGCCACTGCAGCCTCTACCTGCTGGGTTCAGTGAACCTTCCACCTCAGTCTTTCAAGTAGCTAGAACCACAGGCACGCACCACCAAGCCCGGCTAGTTTTTTTGATTTAGTGTAGAGACAAGGTCTCACCAAGTTGCCCAGGCTAGTCTCCAATTCCTGGCCTCAGGCAATCCTCTCGCCTCGGCCTCCCAAAGTGCTGGGATTACAGGCGTGAGCCACTATGCCCAGCCTGTATGGTCTTTAATAACTTGAGGGCTGAGTGTGAGGGAGCTTGGCCCAGGTCTGTACCTGTACTTGGCTGACTTTGACCATATGCATAAAAAATTCTGTTCTCCCTCCATGCATAAGTGAGGAATGTCTCCTAGGATCATCTGAAGATACCCATCTCACCCCACAAAAGTACACTGCTTCAAACTAGTTTTAGAGAGAGGTTGGCCCTGGTGAGTCTGGGATCAGGACACACAAAGAAACCTACCCTTACTGTCCTGTAACTCACTCCATCAGATGTTTCAAACTTGGCCCCCATTCTACTACCAGCTGTGTTGGCCCAATATTTTTGTGGAACTCATTCAGGGTCTTGTACCATGAATTCCCCTAAGCTGAAGCCAGATAGTAACCCAGAGACAGCTTAGCTGATCTCTTGGAAACCTTCATTCATCACTGGCAATAGTGCCTGTTTTTTTTTTTTTTTTTTTTGAGTTGGAGTCTCACTCTGTTGCCCACTCTGTGGCCACCGCAGCCTCAACTGGCTGAGCTTGGACGATCCTTCTGCCTCAATCTTCCAAATAGCTGGAACTGCAGGCATGCGCTAACATGCCCCGCTAATTTATTATTACTATTTTTTTGATTTATTGTAGAGACGAGGTCTCACCAAGTTGCTCAGACTTGTCTCGAACCCCTGAGCTCAGGCAATCCTCTCACCTCAGCCTCCCAAAGTGCTGGGATTACAGGCTTGAGCCACCGTGCCCAGCGTTGTCTGCTACTTACACAGTGAAATAAGCGTTTGAGCACCAAGGTTCTTAATCACCTTGTACAACCATTTACATGTAAACTGATGTTGATAAAAAACAATGAACTTTGTATTGAAGAGAAAAATACGGAGTAACATATACAGAGTGAGAAACACTAAATTTACATGGTCTTTACCTCTAGAGAGAGAGGGACAGACCCAGGAGAATGAGATCAGGGAAGAGGACACAAGGAACTTCAAGTGTATAGGTGATGCTTTATTCATAAACAGATCTGAAGCAAATATGGCACGATGCTAGTTAGCATTTGATAAAGCGGGACTGTAGATATGTAGATGTTTATTGCATTCATCTCTATTCTTGTCTGCATAGTTGAAGCATTTAGTAGTAAAATAAAATTTATTTTAAAAATGAATTGGAGGGAACCTAGAGGCTTAAATATCACTTCCTAAAATTGACCCCCTGTTTAATGAGTCTATGATTCTGCCCTACTTTCAAGCTCACAAGTTAGCCTGCTATAGTTTCATGGATGCTGGCAGGAAACATGAGACCCCTGATTTTATTATACATGGTACATCAAGCAACAAGAGCATCAGCATATTTGCATTACTTTTTCTCATCTGCTCACCTAATGGGGCAGCACAGATGGATCCAGATGGAAGCCTGCACACACAGTGAAGTGTAATACAAAAGAGGAACCTTGAGCTTAGGGAAACTGAATCTTTTATAATGGACAATAAACATGCTTGTGTTTTTCTCTGAAAGGAGATACTATCTTACAACACTGTTTGCTATGCATACTTTCTTTAAAAAGGTAGCCCAGAACAAAGGGTAGTTGGCCTGCTTGCAAGACATGCAGAAATGTGAAAGACCCATTGAGAACTATCTCTCCAACCTATATACTCAAATCACCCTGTACATCTCCTTCACAATTGCAATTACATGGTTATTTGAGTGATTACTTGTTCAATAACTGTTTCTTTTCTAAATAACAGGCTCTATGAAGACAGGGACCATGTTCGTTTTGTTCATTGCTATATTTCCAACGACTAACAGAGTACAGATACCTAGTGGTAGCACAATAAATTTTTTTGAAGAACTGCTCATGGATTATCAAATTTGAGTACACTAGAGATACAAGTAGAAGATGGGTAATGGATTGAAATTCTCACAAGGTAGGGAGCATTGTGTGTGCGAGGAATATTTTGTTCATTTTCTCATCATAAAATAACTGATTATTTTATGATTAAAGGATAGATTGGTATCAAAGAACATTCCAGAAAGAGGTTTGACAGAGGCATGAGAAAGATGATACATAAATAGCTTTGGATGTTTCAGTGATGTGTGCATTTGAAACAGTGATTATTAAGAATACCAGTACATTTCTCCTTGTAGTCATATAATAGGTATGATCATTCAATATTCATACCTAATTGTGTGACAACTTGAAATCTTTCTAGAATATGTGGGTTACATGAATTCTATAATTCCTTTTAATTGTACTAAGAGGGTAGTATTGGGATATTACTGAAAAAAATTATCAAAAATTATACATAATTATGGGTTGTGTCAGTATGGAAAATCACATATATAGTATCACTAAGGTTACAATTATAAACATACCATGACTCAAATTATTGCAGAACATTGCCAGATTTAGGTGAGGTTTCTAGAGGAAGAGGGCAGCAACATTTACTGAGTGTCCACTGTGTCCAAATTATTGATATAGGTGTTGCTGAGTAAACAGGAAAAAAAAAAAACTCCAAACAAACAGAAGTATTGTGGATGCGGCATGTAGTGGAGTATTGAACTGATGGGATGCAATAGTAATTGCCTTCATTAAGTTTTATTTGGTGGAGAATGTCCAAACTTAAGAGGGAGAAAGAAAGATCTTGCAGTGGAAACAACACGAACTATGGAATACAATGTCTAGGTTCTAATCTCAGCTCAGTCACTATGAGCTGTGCAATCTTGGACAAGTCATTTAGCCTTAATTTTTTTCTTCTGTAAATTGGGTATAATGATATTGATGAGAACCTTACTTCACGAAGTTTCAGCGAGAAATCATTGAAGAAATAACTTGTAAACTGTAAAAGAGGAGACATGTTATAGATCTACATCCACTGATAACCTGCATTAAACTGTGTGGGTTTAATATCTTTTATATCTTCTCTGCGACTTTTATCCTCAATAGGACACCTGCTTTCTCCTGCTTGTGTCAGCATGCTTCCTCTTCCTGTTCTTTCCCCAAATGAACTATCAGTTTTTCAAAAGCATGGCTTCTGTTTGCTTTCCATCCACAAGAAACAATGATTTGCACACTATGAACATTCAGCAAATTACTTAATAATAGTGTCTTGCATCTGAATATTTATTTGAACTCTTTAACATACGCTCACATGTCATTAACGTGCAGCTGTCAGATTTATCTTGCTGGACACATTTTTAATCTGTCATGTCACTGTTCAAAAGTTTTCAACAACTCCCATAAAGTCTTAAGTCCCATCTAAACTCTAAGGCCTTACAAAATCAAAATGTGATCTCCAGACCAGGAGAACTGGCATCAGCTGGGAGCTCGTTAGAAATGCAGATTCTTCAGCCCCATCCCAGGACTATTGAATTAGTAACTTCATTTGAACAAGATTCCCAGTTGATTCATATATACAGCTTCGACATCTTTATTTTCTTGGGAACGTCAAGCTTCAAGTAAAAGTAGCAAACTAACAAATAAAGGTAAAATGTCCAGGAAAATTTGAAAACAATAATTATTTAGTATAACTATGTCTCAAATGCTTCATGGGACATACATACTTTAAAAATTGTTTATTGTTTACTCCATTTTATTAGGCGTCCTGTATTTAATCTGGCAACCCTAATCAGGAGGGTAGAATCCATATCTAATATGACTTTATATTGCAACGGCACAGCACACAGCCTTCCCCAGCTGCTCAATCTGTTTAATGAGTAGGGAAAGTGAGCCTCTCGAGAACAGAGGTTTCTCTGGCTTTTTTGCTCAACAGCGTATATCCGCAGAGATTAACACAGTGCCCGGCACACCATTAAAGGACCAACATTTGTGGGATGAATAAGTGAATATATGAAGAGCCATCTTCCAATTATGGACCAGTTTGTGTGTGCACATTTTAACGAAAGCCGAACATTTTTTCTAATATTAAAAATCCAGAATGTTTATAAAGCTTCTATTTGTACAGTTTTTCACATTTTAGCTGGCAGAGTTCGGGACTTGATGGCAACATAATCAAGGGCTCAGAACGTACTCATCGCAGACTGGGTCCATATGGCCACTGGTGGGGAGAGGATGCCGCACGCAGGATGCAGTCGATCCTGCCGCAGGCGGCCCTGGGAGACACCTTCCCCCTCCCGGCCTTCGAGGAGCCCGCGCACGCGCACAGCCGCTCTCCGGCCGGGAGGTCCGGGTAGAAGGAGGCGGGGCTCCCTGGGAGCGTGCGCGGCGGCCTGAGCGGCAGGCCCCTCCCTGGGCGGGGGCGCGCGGCGCGGAGGACCGCACGGAAAGGGGGAAGTCAGGTGGCCGCTGCCGCCGCCGCCGCCGCCGCCGCCGCGGTTTGTTGCCAGAAGGAAGATGGCGGATCTGGAGGAGCAGTTGTCTGATGAAGAGAAGGTAAGAGCCGCGGGGACGGCGGAGGGGGGATCCGTCGGGAGTCAGCAGAGCCCCGGCGTCCGGGCCCCGAGTCCGGCCGCCGGGGAAGGGCATTGGCCATCGGACTGTCCCTCGTCTGCCCTTCCTCCTCCCCCTCCGCCCCCTCCTCCCCCTCGCTGCGCCCTAGTGCCTGCCCCTGTCAGTCACCCGAGGTCCCGCGCGGGGGCAGGTTTCGTCCCGGCCTGCTCGCTTCGCTCCTTGTAGGGTGTGTGCTCTGCAAATAGGAAGCGGGAGCCCTACCGCGGCGGCGGCTGCGGGCCTGGCGCGGGGGCGCGGGCGGAGGGCGAAGGGCGGCGGCCGCCGGGGACCCTCGCGCTGCGCTCGGGCCGCGGGTCCTGCGCCGGGCGCTGGGGGCTGCAGGGGGGTCGGCGCCCGGGCCCGGGAGCGGCCCAAGGGCAGTGCCCAGCCCGGCGGCCTGGCCTGGAAGTGCGGCCGCGGGCGAGGGGGGAGGGGGAAGGCGAGAATCGCTTAGGAGGCAGACCTTCACTTCTCCCCTCTACTTCCCCCTCCCCAAAGCAGAATGATTCCCTTCCTGATTCTCTACGGTTTTTCCTTTCCCTCTGGAGGTCTCTTTTTTCTTTCTTTCTTTCTTTTCTTGGCTCTGGCTGTAAGCTTTGTAGCTCCCTCCCTAGGAGACAGCGGAGTGGCTCACAAAAGACCCCCCTCCCCCCGCCATAGTTGTTTTCTGCCCGGGTTGGCAGCAGACCCCCCCCCCCCCGTGGGTCGATGTGATGGCACCCTGTCTTCCTGCTAGGACTTATTCGGAAGAGGGGAGATTGTGCAACTCCTTTCACTGTGTGTTAGATGCTGTGACAGCAATGGCCCCAGATGAACGACTTAAGTTCTCAAATATTTAAAATAAGAAATCTGATCACAGAACTACTACTCTCTTACTCGCCCGTTTCCTCTGGCTTCAGTGAAGGTCTTGTTCCTGGGGGTGATGGGGTAGGGGAGAACCTCGCTGGTTTTGAGTCTTTCCTGGAAAGGACCTTGATATTTCTCAAACCTATAAGTAACTGACATACGAATAAAATAGTTAAGGTTTTGGAAATATCCGCTCTTAACAGTGCTTCATTTTTAAGGTTCCAAAGCCGTACAGCCACGTAGGAAACACAAACAGGTACATTATGGTGTTTAACAAATCCTAATGTAAGCCTAAGGATATTTTCAGTTGGAGCCCTCTGCTCTAAATGTTTTTATATGCTATGTTCTTACACCGAAATGTAAGTTCCTGTCCTCTTCCTCATGTGTTTATGTGCAGAAGTCAGCCTCATCTTCATTTTTGGAAATCCTTTTTTACCCCTCTGCTTTTTTGTGAAAGTGACAATAAAACAACAAGATGGGGAAAAAGCAACAAAATTCTCCATAATCCACAGACCCAGGAGGCAGATCCCTGTGTTCACAAAAAAGTTGCTGTGCAGTGTTCACATGTGTAAGATTGATAAATAACCCTAAGTTTGTCACTGAAAATATTCATGAGTGCACACATACATATTTAAAATTAAGTCTTGCTAAAAAAAGTTTTAAAAAGAGATTGTCATATTTTTATCCCACCATTCTTAAGTGGTGATCAGGAGGAGCTCAAATGACTAGAAGTCTAGTTGAGGAGAGAGTACTCAGTGTGGGAGTTAATATAGACCAGCCATATGTTGTAAAGCCCTGAAATAGCAAAGTTTGTTTTTTTCCAAAATGAGATGACAAGATTCTATATTGCCCCTCTCAGGGCACTAAACTTCATAAAGGGGTTGGGGGTATTGTGTGCCTTAATGCTTTCATAGTAGCAAAATGTTTTATGAGTAAAGGAATGTAAATTCTCATTTGAATTTTGTTGTTTTTGTTTTTATTTGGGGTTTTGTAAGAGTATTATATATAATTTCATCATTGTGTTTACTGATTTAAAAAAAAAAAAAAAAAAAAAACGACCAAACTTTTGGGTTACATTTTAGTAGTCAGTTAAGTGAAATGTTAACGTTTTTGTCACTTTAGCTATCTAAGTGTTCTTTTCATCTTTTGGGAAGAGAATGTGTCTGGTATGGGATCAGAAATGGAAAGGATTTAAAGGTGATATTTTAAAACTAATATTTAAATCATGTTACTCTTTCTGCTACCTTGTTTGTAATTTTAAGCTGGGTACGGTGGCTTTCATAAGTAGTCCCAGCTATTCGGGAGGTCAAGGCAGAAGGATTCCTTGAGCCCAGGAGTTCAAGACCAGCCTGGGCAACATCGTGAAAACTTGTCCCGAAAATAATAATATGCCTTTAATACTTACACTTAGTAAGTTATAAGCTTTGACATTTCCATTTAGGTTGCAAATCTCTCATCCCAGTACTAACCAGTCCCTACCCTGCTTAGCTTCAGAGATCAGACTAGATTGGGCACTGGTCAGGGTGGTATTGCCATAGACTATAGATTGTAAATCTAAGGAAGAGAAGCTGTTAAGATGTGTCTAGTACATTACTTTGTATATGCCTGCTCAGTTGGATATGTGCATTACTTAATTTGTTGTAAATTTGAGGTAGATAGCTTTATTATTACCATTTCACAGATGAGTAAAGGGTTTAAAAGGACAGTGCCCAGCCCAAAACAATTTTGGGTAGTATTTAAACCCAAGTTTGTCTTGAGTCCAAGGTTCATATTCTTGTGACATTATTCTCCCTTAAACAAAATTGGTATGACCCTCTTCTGGGTTTGTCTCTTTGTTTTTAATTTTTTAACAGCTTATTTAGAAAAAAGAGGAACAATGATTCTTCTGTTTTTGAAATAAAAATTGTAAATACCAAATATTAAATAATGTTAGGTTCTAAATTTGTGTTTTGATCATTTTGGAACAAAGTTTAATACTAACACATTTAAATATTTTATGCTACTGATATAGTTTCATAAATGCCATATGGTAGAAAGCATTCTAGAAATTAGTCTAGAATAATAGCTCTGCTTTTAAAAATCGTATTCAATTGCTTTGTGTATGTGTGAGAGAGAGAGAGAGAGTGTGTGTGTGTGTGTGTGTGTGTGTGTCAGTGTCAGGTTCTCACTCTGCCGCCCAGGTTGGAGTGCAGTAGCTTGATCACAGCTCACATCAGCCTCGACTTCCTGGACTCAGGTGATCCTTCTGCCTCAGCCTCCGAGTATCTGGAAGTACTGGCCGCCACGCCTGCAGAGATGGGGGATCTTGCTATGCTGCCCAGGCTGGTTTCGAACTCCTGGGCTCAAGCAGTCCTCTCATCTTGGCCTCCCAAAGTGCTGGGATTACAGGCATGAGCCACCGCATCCAGTTGCTTTTTGAGAATACCACTGTGAAATGTAATAACCTTTTCCCCTTTGGGTGAATAGGAAATATGTTTACCTGAAGAAGCACAATGAAGTTCTTTAAAACTATTAACTTACTGTAGTGTTTACCACAGGCCATTTTACATAGTTTCAGAAACCCTAAGGCAAACTCAGCTCATGATTTTCTTTCCTAGGTCAGCTGTATTATACAGTAAAACATCTTTGTGAATGTAAAATTATATGAAAGTGTGAAATAAGGTTCAGATGAAAAGAACCATTCTCAAACCTCTAGATGAGAAAATTCAAACTCCAGAAGGAATAAACTTAATTGTTGATAGGAAAAGATATTTCCTCTTCCTATAACTCCTTCCACTTTCTCCCTAGTGGTTAGAATAATGCATTCTCATAACTTCAACTTCTGTGTGTTTGTAGATGTGTCTTGAGTACACAGCTCTAACTTCTCTCTGAGCACTGCTCATACCCTTTTATCTGCTGGTCATGTTCAAGAAGATGGTTACTTAGGCATGCTCAGATGGAACCTGCCTAAAAGTAAATTTATATATAAACTTCCTTTTTTTTTCTCCCCACAAAAAGGGGGTCAGAAATCTATCTCCTCTTGCTAATTTTTCTCTTTATTTTTTATTTATTATTATTATCATTTTGAGTTGGAGTCTCACTCTGTTGCCCATGCTGGAGTGCAGTGGCACGCTCACAGCCATCGCAGCCTTGACCTGCTGAGCTCAGGTGATCCTTCTGCCTCAGCTTCCAAGTAGCTGGAACTACAGGCATGAGCCACCACGCCTGGCTAATTTTTTTGATTTATTGTAGAGACGAGGTCTCACCAGGTTGCCTAGGCTGGTCTCGAGACCCTGGTCTCAGGCAATCCTCTCGCCTCAGCCTCCCAAAGTGGTGGGATTACAGACTTGAGCCACTGCACCCAACCTCTTTATTTTTTAATTACCATTATTTCATTCACCCAGGTTTTTAACGAACTTTTTCAGCTTTGTTGTTTTTCTTCCCCCTCCTTTATAATGAATTTGTAAATTTTGTCACTTCATCATCAAAATGTGTCTTATACAAATTTAGGCCTTTCTTGAAAAGTTGATTCATTTATATTAATATTCTAGTTTATTACCTGTCAGTTTATATTTATTATATTATAGTTATTATATTAACTAGTGTTTGGTAAGAAAATTTCACTGTACAAACCAAACGCAACTTTACTATATTTGTTCTGTGACAACAGTTAAGGAAGAAACAAAGTCAGGAGAGGAAAGGTAGGATTAGAAAAATGTCTCCTATTTGTTCTTTCCCTATTGTTGTATTTGCCACTATTAGGCTTTTCCAATAAAGTTTCTAGAGTAATCCCTCCTGTTTCCTGTATCTAACCCATACTTTAGTATGTCATTACTCTCAAAATTTTAGTGACTGGCTCCTCTGTTGCCTTTACAAGGAAACCCAATTCTTGAAATTGTGTGCATGGCCTGTATTCCTTTCAAACCTAAATAGTTCTAACATTTCCAATATATGGGGGGGGGGGGCAAAAAGTATATACACATTTTAAGAGACATTATCTAAGCCTGGCTCGGTGGCTCAGCCTGTAATCCCAGCACTTTGGGAGGCCGAGGTGAGTGGATTGCCTGAGCCTGCAGGCTCGAGACCCACCTGGGCAACTTGGCGAGACCTCGTCTCTACAATAAATCAAAAATTAGCCAGGCATGGCAGTGCGTGCCTGTAGTTCTGGCTACTTGG
>CAUYQG010284070.1:0-23124 GCA_963574415.1 Tarsius wallacei | reverse complement strand
ATTTTTGGATCAAGGCACAGAAGGAATGCCAGAGACCCGAAGCAAAAAGGGGCGCATCGGCCGAAGACCCTCCTGGACGGACCACGTAGCCGGAACTCGACGCAGCTCGCCTCCCATCTCCGCGATGGCCTCAACTACAGGGAGCCCTTTGCCGTTCGCCGCCACTCGCCGCCGCGCACGCGCAGGCACTCCTGCCGCCCAGCCCGAGGAGCGCCCCCCGGCGCGCGGTGGCGCCCGCCTAGCCAGGCGGTGTCGGGGCCTCCTCGGAGGCAGGGTAGAGCCGGGCCCGCTACCACTGCCCCGAGTCCGTCTTCGAGGAGCCGGCGCGGTCCCCGCCCCAGGAAAGCCTGTGCGCGGCAACGGAAGCTCGAGCCCCGAGACTCCCGCGCCCACGGCGCCCACCCGCTCAGCGCGCGCCTCGCTGGTACAGACGAGCCACGCGACGACTGCCGGCTCCAGACGGCAGGGCCCCGGGGCGCGGCTCGGTTTCCGGACGTCGACTGGCCCGGACGCACAGCACGCCGCAGGAGCTGCAGCCACGCCCGAGCCTGGTAGGGCGAGGCGGGACTCCGGCGCCAAAGGAAAAGCGGGCACGAACACACTTCCCCGCTCCCGAACGGAGCTTCGGCCACCAGACTTCCGAAACGCTCTCCACGCCGGAAGTACAGGAATCCGCGGCACGTGGGGTTGCCAGGGCGCGCTTTACATGATTGGGCGGGGCCTAGCAGACCTGGTAGCCAATAGCAGCCCTGGAGGGCGGGGCCGGCGACGCCGCGGGCCTATCCCGGGAGCCGGGCCGGGGCGGGGCGGGGCCGGTCCGGGGCCGGGGCCGGGGCCGGGGCCGGGGCGGGGCGGGGCGGGGCGGGGGCGGGGCGGGGCCGGGCCGCGGTGGGGGGCGGGAGGCCGGGTGTGGGCGGTGTGGCGGCCCCGCCCCGTCTCCCCGAGCCGCCGCGGCCGCCACTGCCGCCTCCAGCAGCTGGAGGGGCTGCGCCGGCGAGGGGGCGGAGGGCGCTGCTGGCCGCTGAGGGGTGAGGGGTGAGGACCTGGGCGAGCCGGCGGGGTGGGGACCGAGCGGGCGGGCCGGGAAGGCGCCCGGAGCTGCACCCGGCCGCGGCAAGGAGGAGGTGGGCGCTGGACGGACGCGGGCGCGGGACCCGCCGGGGCTAAGGCCCTGGCGGGGCCGGGCCGGGAACGCCGGCGGATCGGGCGCCTTGCGGAGGGGCGGCCGCGCCAAGGGTGTGGGGCGGTGCGCCGCGGCCGAGGCGGGTGCGCGCTCCCCGCTTGGCGGGAGCCGCGGCCTGGGCCGGGGCGCGGCGGAGGGCCGGGCGAGCGGTGCAGGGAGGTCGCCGGTCCTGCCGGGGCGGCGGCTGGGACCCGCTGGGCCCGGCCGGGGGAGCGCTCAGACAGGCGTCTCCGCCCTCTGCAGACGCCTCTGCGCCTGCCCCCACGCCCATCCGCGGCTGGAGAAGTTTGCGGAGGCCGGAGTCCGAGTTCCGGCTGTCTCGGGGGGCGCTAGGCATGCGAGGCTGCAGGCCTTTGATGCTTGGCCCGCAGCCTGTCCGGAGCTAGGGCTGCGCTGCCTGCGTGCCTGTCGCGGAAAAGCCAACGCCAAACTTTTTGCGCAGCTCCCACGGAGAAATCGCGCCCCCCAGCCCGCCATGGCGGACGAAGTCGACTTCACCACGGGAGATGCAGGGGCTTCCAGCACCTACCCCATGCAGTGCTCAGCGCTGCGCAAAAACGGATTCGTGGTGCTCAAAGGACGGCCGTGCAAAATAGTGGAGATGTCCACGTCCAAAACTGGGAAGCACGGCCATGCCAAGGTGAGTGCCCTCCGGGGCCGTCTTCGGCGTCAGCGTCGCGTCGGGCTTTTGACTGACTGTTCCATGAGCTGTGGCTACTTAAAATTCTGTGACGGGCAGTTTTTCTTCCTTCCCACAATCACTGGGTGGTTCCCTATCCCTCTGAATTCCCTTCTTGGGACCTTGCAGTATTTCGTTAACTGGGAATTGAGGCTTTCCTCAATCCTAGCGACGTAGAAGAGCTATTCAGTTGACAGAAGAGAAAACCTGACCTAACAATTCGAAGACACCTAACTTTATTTTTCTTATGCACTCTTATAACACTCGTAATAGAGTTACTGGACTGTATATTATTTTGGTTCTTGGCATATCGTGATGCTGTTTAGTTCACTCACTGCATTTTAATTCTGTAACCACATTTTTTAAAAGAAAGTAAAATTAGATGACCTTGGAAGGAGGAGAAAGAATCTGTCATCATTAGCATTGATATTGTACTCTTGTGTGTGTAATGAATGATATACTTGGTGGAGATAAACAGGCCTCCTGTTCTCTTTCTCCGTTAGGTTCACCTTGTTGGAATTGATATTTTCACGGGCAAAAAATATGAAGATATTTGCCCTTCAACTCACAACATGGATGTTCCAAATATTAAGAGAAATGATTATCAAGTAAGTGCTAATTTCCTATAGTATTTTGGTTGTTTCTTAAAGATGCAAATACTTTGTACTATTGGTTGTCATTTTACAAACCCAAGAATTGTTTTGTAAGTTTTTCTAACCAATTATTAGGCACTGCCTATCTTAGAAAACTAAAAAAATAAATGGACCTGTAAATGGGATTATTGGTAGCTTGCTATTTTTTTTTCCTTCTTGCATTTTAGAGTGTTCCTCAGACGACCCGACTGCAGATTGTGACTAAGTCCAATGTTTAGTAAGATTACTGTTCTGTTATAAAATATTTCAAATTTTTATGTTTCCTTGGATGTTTTGTTTCTTTTCTCTATTAGACCCAAGACTTTCAAGAAACTACTGGAATTCATGTTCCTACCAACCAAGTTTTTGTATTAATGGATGTGAATCAGAACTTGATATTCTTTACTAAGGAAATGAGTTGAAAGCCATGACTATAAAGGATAAAGTACATGGTCATTGAATATGATAAAGAAAATACAAAAACGATGTAATTGTTTATATCCAATGACCCTTCTGTGGCTTTTTGTTAAATTGTAATGTATAAACTTCAAGTTTTAGTTTCAATTATACATTTGCATAAGTCATGTTTAATGATAGCATTTTTGTGTGGAGTATTGAAGATAACCAAACAATTGGCCTCCTGGGTTGTAGAAGCTCAGATTAACACAAAGTAAAGCATTTCTTGAAAGTCTTAAATTTCTATATCACACATACCCTATATCACACTCATTTCTGCTCATTTTACATGGTAAAAAATTCAAAATTGACATTTACATTTGTTTTATTCAATTGAAACTGATTTTTTCTATTTTTCTTACTGTATTATATACCATTTTAAAGACTGTTACTATAAATTGCAATTACACAGTGATTTTCTTTTACTGTTGTCCACATGCAAACATATTTTAATCCAGTAGCATTATTATTTTCTCACTTTCTTACCATAAATGTTTTCTAGGTTGCTTTGGAGTCTTTGTAGAAATTTGAATTGTCTTAGTACAGCAGCAAGTGGTTCTTTTAGTCAGCTAGATCTGGATATAGTTCTTTTACTTTCTAGCTAGATGACCTTGGACTAGTTATCCAGTCTCTGAGTCTGCCTTCCCATTTACAAAACAGGGATGATGTGAGGATTAAATGAGAAAATGTGCCCCCTTAATTACCCCATACGTAGATATATACCCAAAAGTAGTTATATTCTGCTCCCTCTTTTCTTTTGTAAAAATTCCACTTTATCATTTCATTATTGTTGGAGCACTGAATTTAGACATGGTATATATCAATAAACATTTGTTAAACGCATACATTATGATTCAGTGTCGTAAGGATAGTGCAGCCGACTAAAGCTGAGAATTTTCTTTTGTCAAAAATGAGTTTTTCTTTTCTCTCTAAAATATGAATACTTTGGTTAATTGATACTGATTATATTCAATAATATTCACCCAATATAGAATGCTTTTGCCTGTTAGATATTTCAGAAATATAGTATTGGCAGTTCAGATAGCTGCTACTCTGATAAAATTAGGCAATTATTGATTATAGCTCAAGATTTAACTTAAAGGAAAATTTTGATTTGGGTTTTATTTGGGGATGTAGTAGGGACCAGGCCAGGGTGAAGTGAGTGAGGTGAGGAGACCCTTACCTCAGGCACAAAATTTCAAATAAAAATGGGACATATGACAATGGCAAGCCATATATAGGAGCCTAAGGCACAAGGAAAAAAATTGCTAATGCTTATACTGTCTTTATTTAAAAGGCTGCTACTTTGTTTATCGTAGAATTTTAGTTGTAATTTTTAAAGATATTGCGTCAAAATATTTATCTGATCACTGAGGGTTTTTTGGTGCCGCCTTCAATTTTACACTCAAGATAAGTGTCTCACTTACTTCATCCTAGTCTCGGCCCTTGGTTTGCAGTCTACACTGCACAGTGGATGAGAGGTTAATTCAGACCACACAGACTGGGTTCTGAGTCCTAGTTTGGCACTTCCTAGCTATGTGAACTCAGCTGACAAGTTACCCAACTTCTCTTGCCTCTCTCTTTGTTTATTTATAAAGCAGAGGTATAAATAATAAACTCCTCATGGGATCATTTTGAGGCTTAATTAGTTAATACTTAGAACAATCCCTGGCATAGTAAGTGCTCATTGTTCAGATCCTCTTCATTATCAAGTCAGCATAGAATACGTATTTCCATTCACTTAAAAAAATTAGTTCTATGAGTCTTTCCATTTATATTTATTGTGCAATGGTGGGCTTCACTCACCTATTTAAGTGCCTTGATTAAAAGTACTACTTTTCTTTTTATTTGACTATGTGTAGTCCTTTCCATTTGCTGAATTCAGTATTTTGAGTGCCAGCTTGGCAGTCAAAGTGAAATACATATATCTGTTCGTTATAATAATTAAAAACTAAATCTTTGTTTAGGAATAGAAACATTAATATTTACAGTTTTAATTTTATGTGTTTTAAAATAATTTCAGGATGAAAGAAAAATTGTCTCCTGACTCTTCTATTCCAAGAATAGCTTGGATTAGAATTGCTAATTTTCATTACTTCTCCCAAAAGTAGTTATAGTTGTCTGGGGGTAAGTAACAGTGTAAAATACAAATACATTCAGACATCTTTCAGAATCTCCAAGTTTGACAATATAGAAATGCTTGTTCAGACTCTAGTACTCTCTTGAACGATAATTCTTTAGAAGGTTCTATGGTGCTGTGCACCTTGCCACAATTTAAATGCCTTTCTGCATTCACTAAAGCTTTATGTCATTTGAAGACCATTTTCCAGAAGGAAAACTAATTACTACAAGGCAAGTAGAGTATATATTGTGGACGTTTGGATTATTGGTGAATTGCCAAAACTATGACTATAAAGTTCTAATATATTCTTCAAATAGGCGGTATTTATTTTGGATGTTGAGATATGTGAGTAGAATTTTATTATTGCACTTAAAAAGAAACCAGTGGCAAAAAAAATGATGGCTGTGAATTTCTTGATCTTAATGTGTTTTCATAAATTTTACCTGTTCTGAGGAATCCTCGTGTTCTTTGATGAAAGCAGGCTTTCTTTGGGAATAAAAAAACCGGCTGAACTTGGTGGCTCAGTTTGTAATCCCAGCGCTTTGGGAGACCAAGGCGAGTGGATTGCCTGAGCCCGCAGGTTCGAGACCCGCTCGGGCAACTTGGCAGGACCTCGTCTCTACAATAAATAAAAAATTAGCCAGGCATGGTAGTGCATGCCTGTAGTTCCTGCTGCTTGGAAGGCTGAGGCGGAAGGATTGCCAGAGCCCAGTTGGTCGAGGCTGTGGTGGCCGGGAGCATGCCACTGCACTCCAGTCTGGGTGACAGAGTGAGACTCCAACTCAAAAAAACAAACAAACAAAAAAAACCTCTAGACCAGCAGAGCCCAGCACAGAGGGACAAGAAGCAAATACTTTGCTACAGGATCATTAAGGGTAATTAATACGTAGTGAGAAGAGCCACTACCTTTGGTTCCTAGACCTACGTATTCTTCCTTTGGGGAAAATAGCACTATATATTGAAATATATTTTAACCTGAAAAACATTACCCCAGGCCAACAAAGTGTCACCTAACAGGAGCCATAAATGAGTCTTCAAAAGGCCAGTTCACACAGGCAAGCTGTTTTGGAATGAAGGAATACATAAACCAGTGAATTCTCTACGCATCCATTGTCTCATTGTTTTGCTTGCAAAATTAGGTTTTTAGTCAGAAGTGATGCTATGTGAGATACTATGACAAGAATGAGGCATTCTGTAAATCTAGATGGTATTTTAGATTTACAGAAGCACTGCTGGCAGGAAAGGTGAATTCATATGTAGAGTAAGAATCTAATACAAGCCAGGCTTGGTGGCTCAGCCTGTAATCCCGTGCTTTGGGAGGCCAAGGTGAGTGAAGTGCTTGAGCCCGCGGGTTCAAGACCTGCCTGGGCAACTTGGTGAGACCTCATCTCTACAATAAATAAATTTTAAAAAAATTAGCCGGGCATGGTAGTGCGCGCCTGTAGTTCCGGCTACTTGGAAGGTTGAGGTGGAAGGATCGCCAGAGCCCAGTTGGTTGAGGGTGCAGTGGCTGGGAACATGCAGTTAGGTGGCTAGCTGTTCTCCTAGGGAATGATGCCATACCCCAGATTCTGTATTGATTTCTTCTGTGAGGTTCTCAATGGTGGCTGTAGTGAGATTAACCTTGGTGAGATAAAGGTATGTGTCCTTGAGCCCATTGTGCAAGGACTGGGAGGCCACAAAAAGAAGCTGAGTGACATTCACAGAGAGAATCACTTTGTCCACCTGATTATTTAGAATCTGTCTGTAGCAGATGCCCTTTCGTGAGCATTCATTTGGGCACATTCTCCAATTATTTGGAGAGGCCTGTCTGCATACCACTTTCCCAGACTTTACTGTCAGCATTTTTCCTATCTTGTTCCTTCAGTGTCCTTAACCTTCCAGCCAAATTCTTAGCCATTGCCCAATAACCAGTCTGAATCACACCTCCAGTTCTCTCTTTTTTTCAGGTCCAATGCTTGAAATTCTTCCCAGCCCCACTGTCTTTCAGGCCCACCTCTGAGTAGTGTCATCATGTAATGCATAACTGTCTAGAAACCATTCTGAATTGTATCTTTCTCAGCGGATCATTGGGAACTCCCCATCAAGCCATTGGTGTGAGTTGAGGGAGAAGTGTTAGTGTGTTCAGAAAAGACATTTTCTGAGTCTGAGCCACTTGGCATGCAACTTGTTTGTGCCTGTAAGAGCTATTCATTGATCTCATCTATGCTGCTTAATGATAGAGGGCTGCTGTGCATTCCCAAGTTCATTCCTTGATGGGTCAGGTAACCCCAGGGGATGGCAGTGTTACTTGCTTAGGTTGTATCATAATAATGATCAAGCATTCAGTGTCTAGGGGGGACCAGCAACACTAAGGAGTAGCTCAAGAGTGCTGGGGGGAAAGAAGGAAGACGAAGTAGAAAGGAATAGGTATTGCTTAATTAAATCTGGTTGTTTTGATATAGATTGAGAAATACAATTAAATTCAGAAATTAGAGCTAAGAGAGCACTTGAAGTGATGATATATCTTCTCCAGCCTTCTGTTGTATAACGGTAGTATAAATGCAGGCAAAAAAATTTTCCTGTAATTCCTCCTTTTAGTGTTCTTTCTTTTTCACCATGGACAGTCATGATGAAGTTAGCAATCACTAACTCCCCCTACATTCTTCCTTTTAAATCATGCTTTGCTTCCTTGGCTTATAAGGGGGGACCCAAAAAAACAGAATTTATTTATTAAAAAATGTGTATCCTTACAGGTTTAAACTTTAGTCACCTTCAAAGTACTCTCTGTTTGATGCAGTACACCTAATCAAGACACATTTTTCACTGCTCAAAACAGTTTTTTAACTTGTCAGTTTTTTGTTTCACCTCTTCCACATCAGCAAAATGGTTCCTTTTTTTCAGGACTGTTTTCATTCGGGTAAAGAAAAAAAGTCACTGGGGAGGGTGGGGTACAGGGGTTATGCCGTTTTTGGTCAAAAACTGCTGGACATTCAGTGTGGTGAGGACAAGTGCACTCATAAATCACTCATCATAAAATGGGCAGACACATTGAAAGAATCTCTGAAAAAAAATTAACTGAAGCTGAATGCAGCCTCTCAGTATAACACCAACTGGCTCACTAATGCCAATGGGTTCCTAGAACACTTATCAAGTGGAGGGAGCCTGTACTGTGAGGGGCCATCCCTTTAAAAAATAATTCTGGTTTTTTTTGAGTCCCCCTCTTGAACTGTGCTTCCCAGCATTTAGTGGTTACAGTGCTCTTTCTAGAATTCCAATATGCTATGGCATTTTTCTGCTTTACTTTTTATCATGGAAATTTTCAAAGTGCAGTTGTAATGAATTCTGTGTACCTATCACTCATCTTTAATGAGTACTAATAGGTTATAAATCTTTTCTCTCTCATTTTGATGAAGAGACTGGGCCATTTTTTCTATAGATTTTTCTACTATCTGGATTTTGCTAATTGCATTTGCTTTTCTTTCTTTCTTTTTTTTTTTTTTAAAGCATTTTCTTCTGTCCCTTATTTCATGAAACTTGATAGAAAGATGTAGAAGTTTGGTCAGATTCAGTTGAGAGTCTTATTTTCTTCTTTCTTTTGTTGACAAGACTATAGCATAGATGATGTTCTAAACAACCGATAGGGAAATAAGTCTGTTTCTCTTTTTGTTACACTCTCAGATATGTGATTGTTGCTTCAGTCCGTTAGTTTACTAGAGGGGGACTGTATTATTTTTTCTAAGCCAGACTACTTCTATAAAAATAAACTTCCCTTCATCAATTTTTTAAAATTTAGCTTAAGATATGTATGTACTGTGTGTGTGTGTGTGTGTGTGTGTGTGTGTGTGTGTGTGTGTTTTATTCTTTCCCTCTAATTATTGGTTTTAGAATGAGTTGGTTCCTATCACGCACTGAAGATGACCAATGGAGTTTTTTCACCATGAACTCAACCATTTAAACATATTTGTGTTTCGATCCATTGTAGTTATTATCCTTATAATTCTCAACTTGTTCTGTCTTTGGACAGTGGAAGCTTATTCGGTTAATTCCTGGGTCCTTTTGACGTGAGCCTTCTAGCAGTCTTTGATAGCTCCTTGCTTTCTAGTATAACAGCTTGCTCCAAGTTGTCTTGTACGCTTCTTGCTCTGGACCTGGAATTCTCTATTTTTCCTAGGAGCCCTAGATTATTTTAGTAGTAAATGAAACATGCCACATTCTGATGCCAGTATAATCTCGTATATTGGTTTGGAGCTTGGTATGCCACTGCATGTCTATTACCTCTAAAGTTTTCTGACCCTGACTTCTGCTGCCCTGCTTGCTAGTAACAATGATTTCTCTCTCTACCAAAAAAAAGTGTTCAAAAATATCTAAAAGTTATCAAATAAGTTTGTTCAGAGGTAACAAATCAGAAGGAAATATTTAAAACCGACTTTTAACAGTCTCCTTACCATACCTACCTTCCAACTCTGTAGAATCCTAAAGGGCCTTGAGAGAAGATGAAAAAAATTACCCAAAAATATGCTTGAGACTTGACAATAACATTGACTTTTTGTGTTTTTTAAGATAGCAGATTGCAAAGCGAAAAAACTTCAGAGTGGAAAAATCTAACAGATACCACCCAAATCAAATGATAAAAGTTAAGTCACTAGTAATGGGACAGATTGACATTATTTGCTTCCTGATATGATACTCTGAGGGCACGTTGTTTATATAGTTTTCAAAAGTGCATTTCCTGAATCCAGAGAAGACAATGAGACAAATCCACACTGAGGAATGTTCTCTAAAACAGTGAACCTATACTCTTCAAACAGGTCAGTGTTATGAAAGACAAAAGTCAGGAAACTGTTCAAATTAAAAAGGACTAAACCGACATGATGGCCAAATAAACACAAGGTATGACCCTGGAGTTGGGGAGATAAGTCGCTATCAAGGACAATATCAGGACGGTTGGCAAATTTAAATATGGACTACATATTGAATAATACATTATCAATATTATACTTTTTGATTTTGAAAAATAAACTGGTTAGATAAGAATAGGTCCTTGGCCGGGCTCGGTGGCTCAGCCTGTAATCCCAGTGCTTTGGGAGGCCAAGGAGAGTGAGCCCGCGGGTTTGAGACCTGCTTGGGCAACTTGGCGAGACTTCATCTCTACAATAAATCAAAAATTAGCCGGGTGTGGTAGCACTCGCCTGTAGTTCCAGCTACTTGGAAGGCCGAGGCGGAAGGATTGCCGGAGCCCAGCAGGTGGAGGCTGCAGTGGCCGGGAACAGCCACTGCACTCCAGTCTGGGTGACAGAGTAAGACTCCAACTCAAAAAAAAAAAAAAGGATCCTTGCTCTTGGAAAAAACACACTGAGGTATTTATTGCTGAAAAGTTATGGTCTTTGAAACTTATTCTCAAATTGTTCAGTAAAAATTATGTATACGATATGTATCTTACATACTGCATGTATAAAAGAGTGCACATGTGATTAAATGTTAACCACGGGTGAGCCTAGATAAAGGATATAGAATTTGATTTATAAATAAATAATTTAATTTAAAAGATTAAATAATTCATTCTCATTATTTAATTTTACTTATAGCTTTATTTTTGGAAACTTTAATTTTATTTGATATAGTAATTTATTTTAATATGCTGTTTAATGTTTATAAATGCATTGTTTTACAAAATGATTTATGTTTAGACATTTTTACTTTTGAAATGCTTTGTATATTTCATTCTTTGATTTATTTTGTTTCTTAACTCTTAAAAAATAAAATACCACTGTTGTATAAGTAATTTTTCAAAATATCAATATTATTATTTGACTTCTGTGTTTCAATTACCAGTGACAATAGGAACCTTTGACTCTTGAAATAGAGATTCACTTTAGGGAATTGCTACGAGAGCAGAAATAAGAAAGATGTGCCTTGTAAGCATGTGATTTATTGTTTTAAAAGTGTACTTCAAGCTGGGTGTGGTGGTATGTACCTATAGTCCCAGCTACTCAGGAGGCTGAGGCAGAAGGACTGCTTGGCCCCAGGAGTTAGATACTAGCTTGAGCAACATAGGAAGACTCTATCTTTTAAAAAATAGTTTTTCATGAATAATTTTAAAATATCACACTTCTACCTCAGCTTCCTTGTTCCCACTCCTCTACCAGTACCTCACAAACATTTGTGTGACTGAGAGGTTAATTAAGTCTTTGTTGATGCTTTGTAGGATTGTTTTTCTGTTTTTGAGACTTTAGCATACACAAAAACTCAAATTTCCTTTAATAGGTGGAGTTTCTTTGAAAAGTCATGGTCAGATATGATAGATGGTGTTTCTGGAATAGAGCTATCTCGACCACATGCATGGTGGCTGAAGGGTTCTTTGGCATCCGTTAGCAGCTGGTATTCTGGATGATGGCCTTTGGTAATTCCAGATGCACTGATAGTGTACATGCTTGATATAGAAGAGTGGGGCCTGGTTGTTTCCTTATTCCTGTAGTGAAAGAAATGAAGTGATAGCAAAACTGTGCTTTCTTGCAGGTTGTGTTAATAACTGGATTCTTTCATTAATGTCATCAATAAATAAGCTAGGGTTTGTTTTTAAATCTGCTGTTATTAGCAGTCACTGGAAGCCAAAAATTTTCCACTTGATTTTGCTCAAATTACATAATGCATTGTTCATAATCTGAAAAATTGAAAATAACTTTTGTGCCTATTAATGGGAAAATAGTGAAATTGATTATAATACATCCATACAATTAAAAAAAAATACATCCATGCAGTTGTGTAGTGGTTAAATAGACTAGGTAGGTTCATATTTCCTGATTTGGAAAGATTACTAAGACACATTATTAAGTCAAAGCAGCATGCTGAAAAATAGTTATATTATCTTATTTTTTAAAAACAACTATATATTGTATTCATAAATGGTAATGCTTCAGAATGTACTATAAAGAAGCCTAAATTCTTTAATAATGCAGAGATTGGTGGGGAAGGGAGTACTGTAAAGAGTGAACTTACACTTCCATTCTGGATATATCTTGTACTTTTATTAGCATTTTTAAGTCCCAAGAATATTAATGTATTACTGTGTACTTATACAGATTAATGTGGATTGCAGTTTATCTATGTAAACATTTCAAAGGAGTGGACTTAATCTAATCAGTGCCAATGATATAATTTCTTTAAATTTTATTGATTTTTAAATTTAATTTATTTTATTTTATAGTTGTGGGGTATAAATCAGGATTGCAAACATAAGTGATTTAAGTACAGGTGAAGTTTTGGGCCTCCCATTGGGCCTCACTTCACCTGGATTAGAATCAGGCACCCTTATTGATGTTATATGTGCCCCCTCTCCCCCTCAGCAGTGTCCTGCTACTGCTAATCTGTTTTTTGTAGTATTATGATAGGTGTTCAGGGTCCACTTATGAGTGAGAACATGTGGTACTCAGTTCTTTGTTTCTGTGATAGATCACTGAGTATGATAGACTCCAAATCTATCCAAGTTACTGCAAAGTCCATAATTTTGTCCTTCTTTTTAATAGCTGATATGCATTCAGGATGGTTACCTTTCCCTGCTAACAGAAACTGGTGAAGTTCGTGAGGATCTCAAACTTCCAGAAGGTGAACTAGGCAAAGAAATAGAAGGAAAATACAATGCAGGCGAAGATGTACAGGTAAAAACATAGGGGAAGCTTGTTTTTTTAAAACCATTTTATAAAAACTTTGGCATCAACTGCTTAGCATAAAATACTATAAATGGAGTGTTTTTTAAAAATACTGTTTAAATGTTGAAAATGATCTCTGTAGGGCAGTTTTTCCATAATACCCTTAGAGACACGTTACCAAAGAAAGTATCAAAGTTCATTTTTTGCTACGTAAACACTCTCCACCCAAATTTGTTTTGAAGCTCTGCATCTGAGCGATTCTTAAGGATAAAAAAGGAGGCTAACAGAGTGTTAAATAAAGAGTAGAGAAAATTTATTCCATCTTGGTTACAATTCTCAGAAATGTAACATGTTGTAGGTGTTAAAACATTTATAGTTTTTTTCTCTTTGTCCCTGGAATTTGTCTTACTTTGAGAAATTCTACTTTAGAAAAGTACAGAGAAGATTGTTGTGGAATACCCCTTTCCAAAGTCAATATGTACAAAATATCCACAAATATATAATATATGATGAACTAAATGTATCTTCTATATGTATTGCCTGCTGAATAACCTTTTGCCTGCGTTTTTTTCTTTCTAGGTGTCTGTCATGTGTGCCATGAGTGAAGAATATGCCGTAGCCATAAAACCATGCAAATAAATGAGAACACCAAGCATGAACAAACTGTTGAGGTCTGAGCCAACTGCAGACCTAAAGTCGGTTCCAAGTTATCACCAAAGCTATAGCCTTCATAAGCAACCTCATTTTCTTTTTTAATTGTTTGAAATTGTGCTGGGTTAGTTTTGTAGGCAATGGGTAATTTTAAAAAATTATCAAGGTAAACAGCTTTTTTTTAAATTTTGTAAATGTTTTTCCTGTAATATTCCTGTGATTTTCAGTATGTGAGTCTAAGAAACAGACAAGATAGCTTCAGCAGATGTGATTTGTCAGAGCAAATCATTCCTGAATCTGAGTTAAATGATAAACCAGGGTTTAAAGTCAAACAATGTAGCATAAAGTGGTATTGAAGTACCACATTCAAGTTGAGTTGCTCTGCATTAATTTCAGGTTTAATATAGAATATATAGATTATGGATTAGAATTGTTACAATTTCGCCCTGTGTGTGGCAAACACAAATCCTTAAACAAAAATCGTGTTATCAGAAAGTGTCAGTTATCTTGGTGGCTGTGTGCAAACACATGCATTACCTTGGTCAGTCTGCTTTTTTGCCAGATTGTTGGCAGGCTTAATGTAATCTTACATGGTGATTTTAGTACCTTCTTGTGGTGGGCAGAGGGGCATTGAACCGTTGGGTGAAAACGAGCAAGTCGGATTGCAAACAAGGCACAGAAGACAGTGGCAGAGGGCATTGACTAAAGTTGCAGGTTTTTATTTGAGGCCTTGGTAGTCAGCATAACAACAGTGACTCTAAGCTGTGCTTTTGTTTTTAACTTTTGCTCCTCTCACCTCCCTTAGACATTTGAAAGAGTAATTGCCTTTACAGGATACTACGCATTGCTTTTTGTCCCCCAACCATGTTGAATACATTTTGGCAGTAAACCCTCCTTCTTAATCATTTCTCAGTAGATTATTTTGACATTAAAATCTTTAGACAAAAACTGATAATTCTTCAAATTGATTTGGACTTTTTGCTAAATGTATGTTCATTTTTTTCTAAAGTGAAGTGAAAGTGACTCATGGAAGAAATGTTACTTTATGTGAATATTATTTAACTTATTTTAAGTATTTTTTTTCTGGTTGTCATATGACAATTCAGTTATTGAATGATATATAACTAGGAAAGAATAATCTAAATTATTTAAAAATTATTTTAAGTGACACCACTGTATTACTACTTAATTTTTTGAGTCATATGTATATTATTTCCAGAATTTTAGACATTGTTACAGGGTTTGTGACTAACTTTGGCTCAATAACAATCTTTATACGAGGTATTGGAGTGAAACTTAGAACAAAATCACTATCTCAATAATACCTTGATTCTCTAAGTCTTGTTTTTAGATTTCTCCCACCATGTCTTGATCTCTGAAAGGTCTTTATTCCTGTCATCTGTATGATGAGGAAAATATATATGATGATTGTAACTGATCTAAGCAGTGATTGGAGGTAGCATTAGGAACATAAGATCCCAAGTTTTAGTTGCTTAATTTGTACACACATCAATCTTGTCTTGGCCTCAGTAAACCCATTGGAAGAAGAAGCAAGATACTTTAAGAGAAGTGCAAAGAGGAAATTTCTAAAGCACAAGAATTGTCTTAGTATAACATTCTAGCTTTTGCCCATCTAAAGCACAATTAGGAATTAGGCTAAATTTTTTCCAGTTTTCTATTAAGTATCTGCTCCATACTATTCTAGCTCTGTAAATGTGTATCTTACTTGCTGCTGGTTGTCATTACCCACAGGAATTTCAGAAATTTATTAATCTGTGCTGCTTGCTGGCCATTCATATGGCCCCTGTTAGCCATAGTAGTGTTCTGATTTAGTATTAACTCTGAATAGCATGCTCTTGGTCTTCCCAACTTGTCAAACTTCATATAAATATATTTTTAATTGTGACATAAGGGGATACAAATTATAATAATGCATCTCTATCTTCATACCTTAAATGAGGAAAGCTATTTATGCATAAATCTTTTAAGTACTATATGAAGTGTAAATACTCTTCTGACGTCTAAGTATAAATTTTAAAGATATAGGACTGTTTATTTTCACATAAGTCAATAGATGTTTCTCTAGAACAAAATATTTCGTTTACTAAAGCTTTATAAATTACATTAAAAGGAAGCAGAGAACATGTATTTTTTAACGTAGAAAGTGACTTCATTCTTTGTAGACATCAGAGAAATGTGAAAAAGTTGATTCCTACTATTTGTTGTACTTTTTTGTAGCAAATGTGAAATATCACAGAGTTGCCATGTATAGAATGTGGACTGTCATGTTGATAGATTATATAATGATAAACCATTTTTGTCTGTGTACATTTCATCAATTTATATTAATAGTTTGAATATTTTTTTAGAACTATGTCTTTTATTTCTACTGTGAAGACTTTGTTATACCTTATCCGCTACAAAGTTGTATACTCTCTGACATAGATCATATCATTGCTACTTTGACTTAGCATTTCCATCATAAACATAATTATGTTTCTTTCATGCTTCCCTCCAAGGGCTGTCCATCACTCATAAGAAACTGTTGCAAACCAAGCTCTTGACTCTGTTTCCTTTAATGTTACATGCCTCTGTACTGATGCTTTATATTAATTACCAAAACTCTCCTGCAGTCAGAGCATGATACCAATAATGGAAGATGCTGCAATAAAATGTTTAGACTGTAAAATTTGAAGGCAGTTTTCCATCACAAAACAACGTGGGTATGTGCTTATGCACTTACAGTTTTTTATGTTTATTTTCCCAAAGTCCTTCCAGCCTTTAAAAGTACTGTAGTATAGTAGTGCCTCAAATGTTGGTAACTGTTGTTTGTTTTAATTTACAACTTTTCCAGAACTTGTTTTTGTATTTTAAGATTTTACAATTAGATTATTTATAGTTGAAGTGTATTTTGAATTTATTATTCTCAGGGCTGTTTGTGTTAAGAACTGAAATGCCATTATTTTAAAGCTAATGCCTGAAAGTATATTGCAGAATTTTCCCAAATTGTAATATTATGATACATACATATAAAAAATCCTTAATGTAAACATATTTAAACTACATGCTAAGAATTAAAAATATATATGGAAACATTAGTAGCATCTGTACTGGAATCTTGTCATATTCTTTCATTTTAGAATAGAACTTAGGAGTCTCAGAACCCTATCCTTAGGATATATCTGAAAGCATTCCTTTGGTATGGGCCCCACAGATGGTTTTAGAGTCAGAAATTGATGTAGTGGTTCTTCAAACATATTTAGGGATAACAGATCAGAAATACATAATGTTCCTTTGAATACATTCAAATTTTTACATATTGAATCCTATAATAAAAACTAGGAATACATATAGTATGAGAAGATGTGGCCCTTAAGCAGTATAAGAGCAAAAATATAAGCATATTTCTATAAACAATATATTGTACTGAAATAGTTTCCATTTTCCAATGTCATTTAGGCATAATATTTCATAGTTTTCAAGCCTTTTTCCTGCTAGCATTCAGACAAGCAAAGATTTTAAAACTTATGGTGGAAAATCTTAAATTGAGAAAATTCAGTCTCTTTATTAAATTTTTTCCTCTGAATTGGGTATATGGCATCATTATTTGATTTTAGCAGGGAATATTTGGATTTATTGTAGAACACAGATGTTCTGTGGGAACATGGCTTGAAACAAATACATAATTTAGTGTTCTTCTATTAAATAAACAGCTGAATGCCAACTTAACTACCAAGTGAGGTCAAGTGCCTGAAAAGTGCCGTATACATCTCATAAGACATTTTCTTTATGAAAGATGCATCTTGTAGCAGTGCATACCAGGCTTTCACCCTGACAGAACAAGACTTGTTGCCAAACTTTGCCATCCAGCTTTATGCCCTTCCTTAGATCAAGTAGAAACCCATTTTACAATAAAAAGGGAGGTTCTTTTATTTATATGAAGTCCCTAAAACTATTTATTGGTAGTCTTGTTTATCTTAGTTCAAAACTGCACTTTAAAAACAAAACTAAACACTGAACTATTTTCAGCAACAACTGAACGGTTTGTCATAAATTGTAGTTGTCTTTCTTGATATGAACTCTTTATGTGGCTGTATCTATAGGCACTCTTGTGCTTGTCATAAAGTATGCAAATTACGAGTTCTGTAATTATGTACTTTTGTCCTCCCCCAAAATGGAAATAGTTGAGACAACATTGTGTAATCTAGTGACACTTTATTAGTAATACATTTTGTCTTGGATACAGGAAAACTCTTGCTTTTACCTTCAGAAACACAAATGTCTTAGCTAAAACTATAAGATTTTAAGATGTAGTATGGGAATTATTGTGCATTTTACGTTTCAAAAAATGGTTAAAATGCAAATGTTAAGTCTTTGGCTGTACTGTACTAAAAAAAAACCCTTTGAATGCAGATAATAAATATCAGTTATAACTTTTTGTTAAAGTATATTTGTTAACTTCATCAGTTATGGTAAATAAAAAAGTTAACAGCTTGCACTATTTGTGTATATATACATTCTTTAAAACATATTATACTAGAAAATTGTATGAGTTAATGAGTGTATAACTTTTAAAAGAAAATCTAACTTTTTCTTTTTTTCTTTTTGAGTTGGAGCCGCACTCTGTTGCCCAGGCTGTAGTGCTCACAGCTCACAGCCACCCCAGCACTGACTTGCTAGGTTCAGGTGATCCTTCTGCCTCAGGCTTCCAAGTAGCTGGAACTACAGGACGCGATATCATGCCGGGCTCATTTGTTGTTTGTTGTAGAGACCAGGGCTCGCCAAGTTGCCCAGGCTGGTCTTGAACCTGAAGGCTCAATCTGCTCCCCTCGGCCTCCCAAAGTGCTCGGATGACAGACTGAGCCACAGAGCCCGGCCTATCTTTTGTTCTTACTGTTCTTATGTTCTAGGTTCTCACAGTACCCTAACACTATGGGCTGGGAATGCTAAATTATAAATTTTGGTTCCAGATTCAGGTACAATTTTGTTTTAATTTGTAAGTGTTTAATAGTTCTTAAAACTATGTAAAAATAGTCATTTGCTTCAAAATTCAGCAGGTACAAAAGTAAAAACATCTCCCGTCTTGATCCCCTCCCAAAGAGGTTTCCTATCAGAGGAGTTCGTTGTACTCCCCTCGCCCGCAGCCTCCCAGGGGCCGATGTGCTTGGAACCGGCTGGTGTGGCTGCTCTCCGCGATGCCATGAGTGGCGTCATAACCCCCGGGGCTACCCCTTCACCTTGACTCCCGTCCTCACCCCCATGTCTGGTCCACAGGGGCTGGGTAAGGCCAGGCTCCATGTCGGAATGGCCCCGCGTTCCTTTTCCCTGCCCCGGGCCGTTCCAGAGCACATCTCGCTCACTGTGAGTGTGCCAGGACCCCCGTGTACAATGAAAGGAGAAATACAAGCAAAAATTAAAGAATTTCTGAAAGATGATAATGAAAACACTACATCTCAGAGTCCATGTAAAGTAGTAACAGAGGAAAGTTCATAGCCCTAACATCTATATAAATAAAAGTTGGAAAATGAACATAAGTGAATTAAATTTCTAAATCAAACAGGACACAAACCAAAGGAAAACACAAAGGAGGAAATGCTGATAAAAGCAGAATAGATTAAAATTCTTGTTTTTTAAAAGTTAAATAGACCAATCAGCCACTTTATTTAAGGAAATAAAAAACCCACAAATATTAAAAATGTAGGCTGAGCGCAGTGGCTCACATCTGTAATCCTAGCATATTGGGAAGCTGGAGCAAGAGGATTAGTTGAGCCAGGAGTTTGAGACCAACCTAGGCAACATAGTGAGACCTCTTCTCTTCAAAAAATTAAAATAAACTAGCTGGGCATGGTGGTGTGTGCCTGTAATCCCAGCTAACTGAAAGACTGGGGTCAGGAGGATTGCCTGAGCCCAAGAGGTCTAGGCTGTGATGAGGTGTGATCATGCCACTTGCACTACAACCTGGGAGACAGTGAGAACCCAACTCAAAATAAATAAATGAAATTTAAAATGAGAAATGACAAGGAAGAATAATAATGCAGAAGAAACAAAAATAGAACAGGAAACTCTCTATAAACTTCTATGCAAATAAGTTTGACAACCTAGATGAAAAATTTTTTAAGGAGAATATGGTATTGAAATTGATCTCAGTAAAGACAGAAAACTTAAACAATAATTTTAATAGAAGAACTAGAGAAAGTTATTGAGAAACTTCCATGGAGAAACCAAGCAAATGTAAAACAAAAGTGGGTCCAAATGACTTCACAAAATTAGTTTGCACAGGAGAATTTTACCAAATGCTTCAAGACCAGATGGTCCCGATGTTATACACATTGCTTTAGAACATAGAAAATAACCAGAATTCCTAAATTATTTTTATGAAGGAAGCATAACACTGATACTTAAACCTGATAAAATAACAACAAAAAGAAATATATTAATCTTGATATAATATTTGTTTTTAGACTCAAATACCACATGGAGGAAATAACATACTATGTCCACATGGAGTTTATGTCAGAAATATAAGAATGGTTCAATATTAGAAAATCTATTAGCATAATTTGCTATCATAAGAAATGTTAGAAAATATTTTAATAGTATTTACTATATTAATAGGTCTAAAAGGAAAAATCATTTTCTTCATAGATACTGAAAAAAACCTTAGGTAAAACAATACCCATCCTCAAAAAAAACTTTAAAAAATAACATAAATATATTTATGTTTATATGTTATCCTGTTATACTTTAGATATGTATGTGTAAATGTGTATATATACATGTGTGCATAAAATTCCAAAAGTTAGCCCTTTAGTGGAGAAACAATAAAGGCATTCTCACTAAGGTCAAGAACTAGACAAGAATGCCCACTATCTTGACCCCTATTACATTTTTTATAAGTATCAGCCAGTGCAACTGGATAATAGAAAACAATTAGACACATTGAAATCTTCGAAGTAAAATATACATGTATATTGTTTTCAGATCTGTATACATGGAAAATCCCAGATAATAATAAGACTGACTCAAAAATTGTCCAGCAAGACAGCAGGATATAAAATTAGCTTGCAAAAATCAATAGCTTTATACACACAAATAATAACCAATTAAAAGACATAATGAAAGGAGAACCTTCTTTACAATAGCAACAAGAAAAATAAAATGTATAAACTTAAGATATATATATGTTCAAAACCTATACAAAGAAAACTATAAAACATCCCGAAAGACACATAGTCAACCTGAGCAAATTCTTCATTCTTGGTTTGATAGCTCAACATTATTAAGATGATAGTTCTATCTAATTTATAAATCTAATGCAGTCTATTAAAATACCAACAAGTTTTTTAGAGTTAAACAAATTGCTCATAAGGCTTATAGGGAAGTGTAAGCATGCAAGGGTCCCTAGGAAAATACTGACGAGAAAGAACTGTGAGTGGAGACTAGCACTACTGGAAAGTAAAGCATACTACAAATCCCCTAATCAAGGCAGTGAGGTACTGGCAAATGACAAACAGACAAATGGAATAGAATAGGAAGTCCAAAATAGACCAAGCACAGAGAGAAATTTAATGTCGACAAGACCGCATTGCAAGTCACTGGGCAAGACTGACTTAAATTGTGTTGGGACAATCAGAAAAAAATTAACTTGGAAAAAAGTAAAATAAGATGAATTCCATACAACACACATAAGAGTAAACACCAAGGGTAGCAAAGATCTAAATGGAAACAATAAAACTATACAAGTCCTAGAAGAAAGCATGAGTGAATTCCTCTATAATCTGGCTTTTTAACTGACCGTAAATCCAATCCAGATACAATAAAAGAGGGGTGTGTGTGTGTGTGTGTGTGTGTGTGAGAGAGAGAGAGAGAGAGAGAGAGAGAGAGAGAGAGAGAGAGAGAGGTCTGTCAACTATTTTGCTATTTTGATAATCTTTGGTAAGACTTAAATTATTTCTAGATGAAAAGTTTCGGGGGTTTGTTTGTTTTTGCTGGTTTCCACTGCGTTTATTACTAGTATAAAAAGATGTTAAAAAGAAAAAATAAGCTCATTCTTCATTTTCCAGTAGCTGGCATCCCTCCCACTTGCCCACACAACTCCTGACCCATTTCCTCAGGGCCAGTTCAAAACTGAGCCTGTTCACTGCCATTTTCACAGAAAACAAGCAGTGCCAGGGTGTATTGGAAGAGGGCTGGAAGAGGGCGACAGTGCCGTCCAGGTTCCCCCCAAAATAGGCCCAGGGGAGATTCACAGAAATCAAACGAAAGGGCTGGTGGCCTGACAGTCACACAGCCAGGGGAAACTGGGCTGGAGAGGAGCGAGGTTGGGTAAAGCCACCAGAGGCCTGTGTCGGACCCAGACGAGCCAACACCAGGGTAACGAGGGGGAGGACCAGGGCGGCCGTCTGAGGGACAGCGCCGGGAGGTGGAAGAGTCCAGAGGGCACCAAGAGCCCCCTCGTTCTGACAAAAGGCCCGGACTCTGAGAAGAGCCACCGGGAGACGCACAGCTCCCCAAAGCACGCGGATCACACACCACAGCGGGGGTTCACGCTACCCACAGAAGCCACGAAATCCAGACGCAGGGGGAGGGAGGGGCCTTTCAGGGAGTAACTGCGCCGGCCACCCAAACTTGACCCCAGGTCAGACAGCTTGGTGGGTTTCCCCGGCAGCGGACAGCGTTGGGGGAAGTGGTGTCCCACAAAAAGACCTAAAGGCAGCAGCCGGAAGGGAAGGGTGGGAAGCCGCTTCATGCTCTCAGGACTTGAGGCCAGGTCTGGGGACTGCTGGACGGACGCACAAGACCCAGCACCAGAGAGGCCGCCTGTCCAGCCGTCGCTTGGGAGGGGCAAGATCCAGGCGGCCGCGGAACGGCGCACAGGCGGCCCGAAGGACAGTCTCCCGAGGCGGGGTCGGATGCTCGCGCGCCCCCCGCGCGCCCGCCCTGAGACGCGACTCTGGACCCCGCCGCGGTCATCAAGGGGCCGCAGGAAAATACACGCCGTTGGGTCCCAGAGGGCTCCTTCCAGCCTGGGTGGGAAGGGGCGCGACTCGCAGAGGAGGCCCACTGACGCCGGGGTGGGATGGCACAGAGGTCGGTCCTCCTATCGCCAGTGGCCCTTTTGGGCAGAGTGCCAGCAGACCGGGTGGCGGCTTTGTCCTCCATCACCTGGGGACCATCCTTGGGTGGGCAGGCATTCTCGATAAGAGACCCCATGTCCTGGCCCCGGCAGAGGAGACTCAGCATTGACACCCCACCAAGCACGCCCAGATGTGCAAGACCTGGGGCCGAAGCCTCCCAGACTGGGCCTCTGACCCGGGGAGGAGGTGAGGGACTCAGCGGTGGTGGAATCCTTGGCCCCGGGATCCAGGAGGACCTCTGTGGCGAGCTGATTGGGGTCACCAGGCTTTCCATGGCGTGGGGGAGGAAGGCTGGGTGGTCCCACCGGAGTCCCATCCGGCTCTTCTCCAGTGTCTCCGGCTCCGGCAGCCGGGGCTGATGCTGCGCCTTCGGTTTCCGCATCGTGGCTGCTGCAGTGGCTGCAGCGGGAGCTGGAGGCCAGTGAGGAAGCAGAGAGTTCTTAAAAACTCAAGAAGTTCCTCTAGGTATTTCCCAATAGGGGAATTGCTGGGTGCTATGGAAGGTCAATTTCTCGTTCTTTCAGAAGTCGACACACTGTCTTCTAAAGAGGTTGTCCTAGTCTGCATTCCCACCAGCCCTGAGTGAACAGTACTGAATGGTGGTTTCACTTTGCTTTTTAACTAGCAGCATTGTCA
>CAUYQG010284069.1:0-15467 GCA_963574415.1 Tarsius wallacei | reverse complement strand
TGATGTTCTCATTATGTTGCCTAGGCTGATTTGATCTCCTGGGCTTAAGCCGTCCTCCTGCCTTAGCCTCTCAAGTGCTGGGATTACAGATGTGAGCCACCACGTCTGGCCAGAGATTTCATCATACTACACAGAACAGCATGAAATTTCAAACTTATGAATTGTTTATTTCTGAGATTTTTTTTGTTTGCTATTTTCAGACTATGATGGGCCACAGGCAACTGAAGCCATGGAAAGCAAAACTGCGAATAAGAGGGGACTACGGTACCTGTCTTTTATTTCAGTGAGGTGGTGGAGAGTTGCTGTTTGAAGACCAGAGCTTCTGTCTGATGCTGTATTAGTGAACCCGACTGGGAGGCTGCGAGGACTGCCTGCTACAGCAGATTGCCTCCGAGTTCTGCTTTTGAAGTTAGAAAGTCAAATCTATGGGAAGAGTGTTTGGTCATCCTCATTTCTATGCACATGGAGGTTGCGTATTAATATCAAAGGAAGTCAGTTGTATTTATGTAAAGGAGAAATCATTTTGTTTGGGGTCCTTATTTGTCAAATGAAATCAGAATTTTCTTCTTCTTTTCCATGAAAATGAGAGAATCCATGTTAAAAGCTTTGAGAGAAAGTGATACAATTGGGTACCAGGGTGGTAGTAACAATAATAATAGCTAATATGTACTGAGTACTTTCAATGATACAGACAGTGTGCTTTGTATTACTACCTTATTAATCACTACCACCAACTTTATGAAATGGTGTTCTTTATACTACAGATGAGGAAACAGAGGCTTAGGCAAGTTAAACCCAATGTTACAAGAGGAAGAGACAAAGTTGGTTCTCTAAGGCAGTACTGGCTGTCTTGAAAGCCCATACTCAACCTTTATCTTCTATTGTATCTCAGTGGCAAATAATTTCAGGATGAAATTTATCCGGATGATTGCCTTTTGCCTTTCAACTACACATGTGCGCGTGTGTGTTCAAATAATTTGAAACTGCCTGTATCCAAATACAGCCATCAAATTCAGCTTTTTAACCATATGTATGATGAATTGCTTATTGAATAAGAAATTGATCAGACTTTGGATCAGTTATTAGGGTCATAGATAAAAGTATACCAAATAACCCTAGCTTAGCTTACATCCAAAGTGAGAACAACTGGCTTAGAATATTGCCAGGCACTTAGTAAATGCTCCATTAAGGTTAGTAATACCCACTCCCCATGTTAAAAGTGTAGCCTTCGGTAATATTTACTTCAGCATTAATTTTTCATAGAGATTTTAAAATACTACCAATGACTATTACATTTTCTTGCTGTCATTGTATTCTCCTATTCCCTTGCATAACTGTGCCCGAAAGGTGACCACTGTGCATGTATCTGATGATCTTTCCTTAACACTAGTATTAATTTATGCATACATAAATTGTTTTTTTAAGAACTTACCAAAATGTTATCTTGCTATACATATGGCCTCAAAACATTGTCATTTACCACAATATCGTGTCTTCAGTCTCTCTGTGAAGCACACACATTTAGTTCAACTTTAGTATATTCGATGCATACTATTAATACTACCTGGAGATGAACTTCATTTTGTTAATTTCTTATTACAACTATCCTGAGATAGTTCACCCAAATGAGAATTTTCATAAGATGTATGCATAAAAGATAGTTGTTTGGTTGTACAATTCATGGATGTTCAATTCTCACTGTTAGTTGTCTGCATTTTTTTCCTCAGGTTTTTTAAAAAAATCAGTTATAGTCAACTACCTGAAACTAAAGAATCAGGAATATCCCTGAGGTCTGCCTAGTGATAGTCATTCCATAATAGCTCACATGGAATTCCCATCTTCTGTAGGTAATAATATATTCATATCTCAGATTTCTGAAGTACTGTAAAATTAATTACTCCTTATATAAAACTCTACAACCAATAATATTCATGCCTAAAGACCCCTATAACCCACTAGCACCTTCAGCTAATCCACAGATGAGCTCATCAAGTCTAAAGAGGAGAGTCAATAATATCTTTTTGGGGTTCACTTGAGAACAAAGCAGAAGAAAAATAAAAACACTCATTCAGCTCTGGTGGTGGGGAAAGATCCCTAGGATAGAAGTACAGAGTCCAAGATTTGAGTCCCAAATCTTTCATCCCCTGCAGATTCAGCACTTAATAAATATTCAATCATGGTAAAAACAAACAAACAAAAAAACAAAAACCACATAGCTAATGTTTACAGAGTACTTACTATGGGCCAGGTACTGTTTTAAGTGCTTTACATGTATCATCTCATTTTATCCTCCCAACAATCCTGGGAGGGAGATTGTCTGAGATTCAGCAATAACAAACAAGGAGGAAAAATTACTCATACTGAAAAGCTATATTAAACTTGTTTTAATGTTTCTACATAAAATGGCTCTTTAGAAACAAAATTTTATCAGGACTAGTCAATTACCTGCTTATACTTTCAGGCTCATTCATTCACTCATTCAAAAACCACTTTATTACCAGCTAATATTTGTCAAGTTCTGTTCTCAGTAATGGGATACCTCCATGGATAAGGACAGCCCCTGCTTCTTAGTGGCTGAAGAACTGAGGTACAGCCACGCCTTACCAACAAACACTCCTAGACCTGGGAAAAAGCAGGAAAAGAACCCAAATGAATTCAACCTTAATTCAGAAAAAGATAATAACATTGCTCTAACATTTAAGGTTGGAATTTTAATCTGATTTAAGCTGATAATCTAGCACTCTGATTATGCTGTTTTGTCCTAATATACTTAACCATGGAATTTTGTCTCCTCGACCTGTAATTTTGATTACATTCTTGCCTTCCTGCCCCATTCAGAGGTCCAGAAAAATGATCCCCATTCAAATGTGTTTTAAAGTGAGACTTTTTTTTTTTTTTTTTTTTTGAGTTGGAGTCTCACTCTGTCGCGGACTGGAGTGCAGTGGCCGCTCCCGGCCACCGCAGGCTCGACCTGCTGGGCTCCGGCGATCCTTCCGCCTCAGCCTTCCGAGTAGCTGGAATTACAGGCATGAGCAACCACGCCTGGCTAATTTTTGATTTATTGTAGAGATGAGAGCTCGCCAAGTTGCCCAAGCGGGTCTCGAACCCGTGGGCTCAGGCAATCCACTCACCTCAGCCTCCCAAAGCGCGGGATTACAGGCTGAGCCACCGAGCCCGGCTGAGACTATTTTTAATAGAAGCAAATTATATTTCTTTAAGAAGAAAACAATGTCATCATCTACCAATGTCTATTGTACTATTTATGCGCTGTATGAAAAGTACACACAATTCCTTGAACAGTCATTTGGGAGCAATCAATGCACCCCCATAGAGCAAGATTAATTGGGGATAGCACTATGGAAATATTTCTCAAGTTTTCCCACTTTATGAGGAGAGAGAAATAACTTATTTATTATGTATCAGTGACAATCTCTCCTATACATCAGAAAGGTATGATGCATCAGACTGATCATAAAATATCAGTTCCCAGGAAGAGTTTAGCTAGGAAGACTCGCTAGGTCTGTGGTGTACATTATGCACCATTTATGCAAATCATCGCTTCCATACTGTACCAAACTTATCCAGGGAGAAGAAATCATATTTCGGCAGAGAACAGGTTTTTCATCTGATTTGTGCCCAGAACATGTAAAGAACATAGCAGATTGCATGCTGCATTGGCTAAGGAACATACATATGCATTTAAATCACTTATGCTTTACTTTTTTATGATGCATTGGTGAATTGTATTCCTTTTGCATTTGTAATTAGGAGGCGGAACAGATGTGATGGCTTCGTTTAAAGTGATAGGTCCATTAAAATAACCTATACTACCAAGTAATTGTTTTCCTTAACAAGGGAGTCTGTCCATTGTCATGCTGCTTTTGAGCCATTTAAATAGATTATGAAGAAATCCTGTGTCTTCAGGAAATGTTGATTGATTATGAAAGTCAGAAATTCTTATGATAGAGGTTTATATATATTGTTGCTGCTTTTTGATTTCTTGGAGTTGGGACATCATCAAAGAAACACTCATTCTTTCAATATTATCTTTTTCCTTCAAACTGAGATGGATACGTCAAACCCATCTATACTTCAAAAAAAAACCAAGGCTTCTTTAAAAAAAATTTTTTTTAAATAAGCTATATTGCAGTATAACTGCATATCCAGCTATCACCCACTTGATGACCAAATATATAGCCAATATTAGCACTGGCTTTTTGTTTGAACCTAAATAAAATGTGGATTTTAATTTTGCTCAGTGACAGCTTTCTGAGATCTGCAGTTTTGCTTGATTGGGACAGGCTATGACAGCCAACGCAGTAGTCAGCAGACAATTCTTTAATACATGAATCCGACTGACCCAATTATCCATCCCCGCCCCCAATGCAAATAGCATCTCTGGAAACATTTTCTCCATTTTCTTCTTGCAATGTCAATGCACTCAACATAGACAAAATTTAACTAAAATTCCTCCTTTGGAACAGATGCATATTAATCCTTTTACTTTTGTAATTAAATACCCCTGTCTTTGGGTCACCAATGCTTGTAGACACATCAAAGTTGCCATTTTTTTAAAAGGAAAATTTGAGATCATGGTCTGTTATGTACATAATTTGGAAAGATAGCATAGTTTCATGCAAATGTCATTTAGGATAAATAATTGCCAAAAAAATATTGTTGATATAAAAATATTCTGAAAAGCTTTACATGAGGAGAAATGTTAGTATGAAGCATGTTATAATGATTATGATAATTATATAATAATTTATGCTTTTGCTTAGAAAAAGATTGCAGTAAGCACCAAAGGCGCCCGTATTATGCCCTATGAGGCAGGTAGAGAGAAAGTCCTTTCAAAGACCTCTAACTAGAGCCCTGAAATGGTCAACATGGCTATATTACTGGGCACCAGCAAATGTATTTTGAGGCTCTTTCTTTTGGCTTGATGGTTTGCCTTGATTGAAATATAGAATGGCTAGCTTTCTGCTTTTGCTGTAGAGATTTATCTTCATTTCATGTTTTCCTTGTTTTACTAGTCATGGCTCTGAATTTTTATTTCTGTAAGAAACTTATTGAATATACACTATCTGTTGAAAATAGTTTTTCAAGTCTTATTTGGAAAGAGGTAGACAGACACACTCAGGTCAATGATTATGAATTGATTTGGTCAAATAAACAGAACCTTTCATTTTTCCTAGCCATTGATTTTCCATTTGCAAAAAAGAAATAATGATAACTTTTCTTCAACTACATTGTAAGGTGTGTATTCCCTATAATCCATATTTTATGCAGGCTTTAGAGTTTCAATTAATTGTTGACAAATGATTGATAGATATTAATATTAAAAGTATCGCAACAGAAATAATAAACTCTGCCTAATAAATTGAAATTCTATTAGTTAATTATTTTTTGATATCATATAAACAGACACATGGGAAATATAGGTATGTCTTGGAGACATTGCAGGTCATTTCCAGACAATTGCAATAAAGTGAATATTACATAAAGCAAGTCACTCTAATTTTTTGGTTTTCCAATGCATATGAAAGTTATGTTTATACTAGACAGCAGTCTATTAAGTATGCAATATCATTATGTCTAAGAAAAACCAGTGTACTTACCTTAATTACAAAATACTTTATTGCTAAATATGCTAACAATCATCTGAGTTTTCAGAGTTATAATCTTTTTGCTGGTGGAGGGTTTTGCCTTGTTGTTGCTGGCTGCTGACTGATCAGAGTGGTGGTTGCTGAACGTTGAGGTGGCTGTGGAAATTTCTTAAAATAAGATAGTAATGAAGTTTGCCATATCAATTGACTCTTCCTTTCATGAAAGATTTCTCTGTAGCATGTGATGCTGTTTGATAGCATTTTAGCCATAGTAGAATTTCTTTCAAACTTGAAGTCCATCCTCAAACTCTGTCTGCCACTGCTTTATCAACTAAGTTTACAAAATATTCTAAATAGCTTGTTGTCATTTTAGCAATGTTCACAGCATTTTCACCAGGAGTACATTTCATCTCAAAAAGCATTTTCTTTGTTCATTTATAGGAAGCAACTCCTCAGTCATTCAAGTTTTATCATGAGATTGCAACTCAATCTTATCTTCATGTTCCTCTTCTAATTCTAATTTTCTTACAATTTCTACCACATCAGTAGTGACTTCTTCTCTTGAAGTTTTGAAACTCTCAAAGTCACCCATGAGTGTTGGAATCAACTTCTTTCATACTCCTGTTAATGTTGATACTTTGACTTTTCATGAATCATTAATGTTCTTAATGGCATCTAGGATAGTAAATCCTTTCCAGAAGGTTTTCAATTTACTTTGTTGAGATCCATCAGAGGAATCACTATCTATGGCAGTTGTAGCCTTGTGAAATGTATTTCATAAATAATAAGACTTGAAAATAGAAGTGACTACTTGACTCATGAGCTGTAGAATGGATGTTGTGTTTAGGAGCCATGAAAGCATTAATTTCCTTGTATATCTCCTTCAGAGATCTTGGATGACTAGGTGCATTTTCAATGAGAAGTAATATTTTGAAAGGAATCTCTTTTCTTCTGAACAGTGGGTCTCAACAGTGGGCTTAAAATATTCAGGAACCCATGCTATAAATAGAAGTGCTGTCATTGGGGCTTTGTTATTTCATTTATAGAGCATTAGTAAAGTAGATTTGGCATAATTCTTAATGACCCTAGGATTTAAACAGTTATACATGAGCATTGGTTTCAACTTAAAGTCATCAGCTACATTAGCTTCTAACAAGAAAGTCACCTATTCTTTGAAGCTTTCAAGTCATGTATTAACTTCCGTCATAAAAAGTCCTAGGTGGTACCTCCTTCTGGTAGAAGGCTGTTTCATCTACATTGAAAACCTGTTCTTTAGTGTAGCCACCTTTAGCCACAATCTTAGCTAAATCTCTGGGATAACTGGCTGTAGTTTCTACATCAGCACTTGATGTTTTAATTTGCACTTTTATATTATGATGACAACGTCTTTCCTGAAACTTCATGAGCCAACTACTCCTACCTTTCAGCTTTTCTTCTTCAGTTTCCTGACCTCTCTCAGCATTTACATAGAATTGAAGAGAGTTAGGATCTTGTTCTGGATTAGGCTTTGGCTTAAGAGAATATCATGTCTGATTTGGTCTATCCAGACCACTAGTTTTTTTCATATCAGCAATAAGGCTGTTTCACTCTTATCATTCATGTGTTCATTGGAGCAGTACTTTTAATTTCAATCACCTTCTTTGGGTTTGGCCTAACTTGACTTTCAACGTGCCTTCCTCACTAAGCTTAATCATTTCTAGTTTCTATTTTAATTGAGACATGTGAGAGTCTTCCTTTTGCTTGAACACATAGAGACCATTGTAAGGTTATTAATTGGCTTAATTTTAACAGTGTCATGTCTTGGGGGACAGGGAGGTCCAAGGAGATGGAGAGAGAAAGGAAATGGCCAGTCAGTGGAGCTGTTGTCGGAACACACATAACATTTACCAAGTTTGCCATCTAAATGGGCACAGTTCATTTCACCCCAAAACAATTACAGTGGTGACATCAAAGATCACTGATCTCCATTACAGATATAATAATAATAAACATTTTTGAAATACTGCAAGAATCGTCAAAATGTAACACAGAGACACCAAATGAGCACATGCTGTTAGAAAAATAGCACGATAGACTTGCTCCACTTAGGGGGTGCCACAAATTTTCTGTTTGTAAAAAATAAAAATAAAAAAGATAGTATTTGTGAAAAACAATAAAGTAAGTCACAATAAAACAATAAAATGAGATATGCCTGTATGTTAGGGAGTCTCTTTGTGGAATAGCTTTTAGTGTGATATAAATTTTTAAATTTACTTTGACTTTTAAGAGTTGTTAATGAAAAAAAAGAATTGTTTATGGGACTTTGAACTGATTGTTCATTTACACTGCTTTCATGTTAAAGTTTAACACTCATTAGAAAAATATATGCTATCACTATGATCTTCAAAATAAAAGTTGAACTCTTCTGGATTTATAAGTTAACTGTAAATTAATTTTATGAAATATAAATCCTTTTATTTTATAATAGTCAAACATGCACAGAAATCTTAGTACTCTATAAAGCTTACAACTGTTCATAAATCTACTTATTTAAAATATCATCATTATCTCTTTCATGCTCAGGGTTTTTTGGAATGAAAAATAAGTGTTTAAAGGTAAGTTCTCTCATAAATGAGGAATTTTATGGGGGAAACTTCTCAGTCTCTCTTTTCTGTGAGCATTGCTGTCTGTTCAATCACGTCTATGAGCTCCTGGCAACCATGTTTGTAGCTTGGGACAGATTCTGCTCCTCTACCCAAATACATCAGATGAGCACTGGGAAGTCATTGCATATGGTTATAACTGAGGATATCTAAATACAGGTACCATGGAGCAGCCTTGTGCAGAAAGAAACAGAGAGATGACCATGCAATGCACCGGACACAGTAGTTTTATAAACATTGATGGGATGAAATATGAATAGTCAATGTTTAGTAATACAACTTCCATTGAGTTTTTTTTTTTAATTTAAATTCTACTTCTTGAAGAAAGGAGTGAGATTGGATCACTTCTAACACCAACACTATAAAGCTCTATTTGAATTTCTTTCTTTAAATTGAATGAAAATGTGTTTATTATCCCAGGAAGAAGCTACCAGGAGTGACTGCCACTCCAGGCTCTGCCTCACCACCACAGTGCCTGGCCGGACACTGGCAGCAAGGACTGTGGAGGGAGCATAGCAAAAGAACCCAGAGGCAGAGCCCCCGTAGAGAAGATGAAAGAGGCACCCTGCCACCATCTTGGATACTGGGCAGGGAAGTGCTCTGGTTTGCTCATCATGGACCGGTAGACTTGATCTCTGTGATGGCAGATTAATACTCAGGGGTTGATCATGATCCAGAGGGAATATTCCAAAAGAACAAACTCTGGAAAGACAGGACTAGCGCTGAGTCTCGGGCACCCCATTCCCTACCCTGATTCAGTCGTGGGACAAAGAGTGTGACCAGATTATGATGAGGAAGATCCCCAAAGAGATCAACGGTGAGTCCAGGGCTGACTCACCCCTGTGTTCCCCTGCAATCCTCTGAATGTCAGACCCACATGGCTGGGGCATGACTGAGAGGCTGAACCCAGGTGAGTCAGTTGCAATAGGAGGACTCTACTCCAATATAAACCTGGTTTGGGCACTTCCTTCCAGCTCCTGGGGAAGAGACAGTTCTGCACATCACCACCAGAGAGCATTCCCATGACCATAAGAGAGTGGGAAGGGAGGACTGAAGCCCTACCCACCCCCACTGCCTCCTCCTCTTTCCCTAGGCAGGTTACTGGGGAGATTGTGAATGAGGCCTCAGCTCCACAGGAGACAGCAGAGGGGTTTAACTGTGAGCAGTTGAGAGAAACAATTACAGGACCTGCTATGAGAGGGCAAGTTGTTTTTTGATTTGCTTGTTTCTTAAATTTTTTTCTTCTTTTTTCTTTGTGTGTGAATGTGTATGTGAAGGTTTGATCAGGATTCCACCTTTTTCTTTTTTAATATCCTATTTTTCTTTTGTTTCTTCTTTCTTTTTTTGTTTTCTGTCTATGTGTATATGTGAATGATTGAGTGTTCATCTTTCAGTATTTTTGTTTGTTTTGTTCTTCTTTTTTATTTTAATGTGTGTGAATATATGTATGAGGATTTGATTTGAATTCTTTTCTTTTTCTCTTTTCTGTTTTGTATTGAGTGTGTGCATTCCAGTTTTCCTGTTTTTTCCTTTTTTAATTTTCTTTTTGTTTTGCTTTTTTTTCCTGTTTACTTTGGTTTTAGTGTGTGTGTGTGTGTGTGTGTGTGTGTGTGTGTTTAATTGTTTTTTGCTTTGGTTTCTGCTTTTGTCTTTCTGGCTTTTTAAAAAATGGAGTGGTGGTTGGGAGTGGGTCTCAGGGAAGCCATACCACAATCATTGTGATTTTCAAGTAGTTTCTGAATCTTAGCTACCTCTCTTCTCAAAACTATAAGAGAAAGCAAAGCTTTCCATTCACAGCCCTGTTTCAAAATAGAACAAATTCAGAGCCCTGATTAGGGAAGAATAAAGGGCTGATCAAACATCAGAAGTGAAAACCTCTCCCATTGCCTCTGAATAATGAAGCTGAATAATGAAACTAAACAGAAGAGAAAGAGATCTGTCACAAACGAGGAAAAAAATCCATGGAAGAACACAGGTAATTCCCAAAGAGAAAACACCTGAAAATCAGACCTCAGAGCCCAAACAATGGACGTCACCACTGACTGGCCCCAGAATACAACAGGGATCAGGGAATGGATGGAGTGAATGAGACTCAAAAAAGATAAGATGCAACACTGAAATAACTTGTAAAAGAGATTTTGGCTATGAAAACATTTCATCCAGGAAATAAACAATAAAATGAGAAGCATGGAAAGTAGAAATAATCAAGCAGAAGAAAGAATCTCAGAACTTGAAAATCAAAACATGGGATTAACCTGATCTATAAAAAACAGAAAGAAAACTCAGAAAGAACAATGTCTCCAAGAGATGTGTGAGTATATCAAGAGGCTGAACCTGTGCTTGATTGGTATCCCAGAGGAAGAAAGGAAAACAGAGAATACCTTGGAGCAAGTATTCTAGGAGGTTATCCAAGAAAACTTTCACCATCTCACCAGATATGACCATCCCAACACAAGAGATACAGAGAACCCCTACAAGACATCAAATGAGAAGACCAACCCCTAGAGACACATAGTAATTCACCTACACAAAGTAGGTACAAAAGAAAAAATCCTAAAGGCAGTAAAAAGAGAGAAAATCCCGACTACCTACTGGAGAAAACCAATCAGAATAGCAGCAGACCTATCGGAGGAAGCACTACAAGCTAAAAAGGACTGGAGTCTAATATTCAAAGTGCTCAAAGACAAACAATTGTAACCAAGAATTTCCTACCCAACCAAACTCAGCTTCATCAGCAATGGAGAATTAAAATCCTTCCCGGACATCCAATCCCAAGAGATTATGCAACATCCAGACCAGCTTTACAGAAGGATGCTTAAAAAGGTATTAAGCACGGAAGAAAGAAAAAAAGAATGACCGTGCAATTCTCAAAAGAACAGGAGAACACAGAATCAGCAGAGAATCCATTGCAATTGCAAATTTGAAAACACACACAAACATCAACCCAAAAGTAGAAAGAAAACAAAGAAAGAAAGAAAAAACTTTATAAGAACCTCATGATGGGGATAAACAATCACATTTCAATAATCAGCCTGATGGTGAATGGACTAAATGCACCACTGAAAAGACACAGGATGGCAAACTGAATTTTTAAAATGACCACATTATTTGCTGCATCCAGGAAACTCATTTCACCACAGGGGATGCACACAGACTCAAAGTCAGAGGATGGAAAACGAATTTCCAGGCAAATGGATCACAAAAGCAGGCAGGAGTCATGATCTTAATATCAGACAAAACAATCTTTAAGCTATTAAAAAATTTAAAAGATACAAAAGGGCACTGCATAATGATAAAAGGTTCAATCTATCAACAAGAAATATTCATCCTAAACATATATGCACCCAACACAGGATCACCAGCATTTATAAAGCAACTACTAAGTAAACTAAAAAAAGATATTGACTCTAGCACTATTATAACTAGGGACTTAAATACCCCACTAACAACTCTAGATAAATTATTGAGGCAAAAAATCAGCAAAGAAATCTGGAACCTCAACTTGACACTTGGACCAAATGGACTTAATAGATATCTACAGAACACTTCATCCAACAACCACAGAATATACATTCTCATCATCACCACATGGAATGTACTTCAAGATCAATCACATCCTCAGCCATAAGTCAAGCATAAACAAATTTCATAAGATCAAAATACTGCCTTGCCCCTTCTCAAAACACAGTTAAATAAAAATAAATAGCAACACCAACAAAATTCCCCTAAACTCCAAAGACATGGACACTAAACAGCATGATGCTAAACAATTACTGGATCAACACAGAAATCAAAACAGAAAATAAAAGATTCCTGGAAGCAAAAGAAACATCCTACTAAAACCTCTGGGATGCCATGAAAACAGTTCTCAGAGAGAATTTTATATCTCTACAAACAGACATCAAGAAAATGGAAAGATTACAAATTATCACTCTAACAAATACCTAAGGGGACTGGAAAGACAAGACCACCAAAACCCTAACTTTAGTATGAGAATCCAGATCACCAAAGTAAAAACCCAAATATGGGACATAGAAGACAGAAATATCATAGAGAAAATCAACAAAACAAAAAGCAGGTTTTACTAAAGAATTATCAAGACTGGTGGACCTCTAGCCAGATTGACCAAGAAAAAGAGAGAAAAGCCCAAGTAAACACAATCAGAAATGCAAAAGATTAAATCACAACTGACCCTGAAGAAATACAAAAGATTATCAGAGACTACTATGCACACTTTTATGGAAACAAACTTAATAACCTAAATGAAATGGAGGACTCTCTGACATCACGCAACCTCCCAAGGTTGAAATAAGAAGACATGAGACACTAAATAGACCAATAACAACTCAGGAAATTGACTCTATCATAAGAAAACTACCTATTAAAAAATGCCCTGGAGCAGATGGCTTTCCATTGAAATTCTACAAAACAGGCAAGGAGAAGCTAATACCAATCCTACTGAAAATATTCCAGACAACTGAAAAAGATAGGATTCTCCCCAAAACATTTTATGATGCTAAAAACACACTGATGCCCAAACTGGGTGAAGATTCAACAAAAAAAGAGATCTACAGGCCAATATCCCTGATGATCATAGATGCAAAAATTCTCACAAGATTCTAGCAAATAGGATCCAATAACACATGTCAAAAATCACCCATCATGATCAATGAGGATTCATTCCCAGGATTCAGGGCTGGTTCAACATCCACAAGACCATAAATATAATTAAATACATCAGAGAAATTCAAGAATACACAAACAAATGGAAAAATATTCCAGGCTCATGGATAGGAAGAATCAACATTGTTAAGATGTCCATCCTACCAAAGGCAATCTACAGATTCAATGCAATACACATTAAATTACCAACATCATTCTTCTCGGACCTGGAAATGACAATACAGAAATTCATATGGAAACATAAGTGGCCACAAATAGCCCAAGAAATCCTTAGCAAAAGAAACAAAGTGGGAGATATCACACATCCAGACTTTAAACTGTACCATAAGGCAACAATAATCAAAACAGCCTGGTATTGGTATAAGAACAGGCATATAAACCAATGGAACAGGATAAAGATTCCAGAAACAAAACCTCATTTCCTCAACCAACTCACCTTCTACAAAGCCTCCACCCACAACCACTGGGGAGAGGAGAACCTATTTAGTAAATGGTGCTAGGAAAATTGTCTGACCACATGCAGGAGATTGAAACAGTACCCCTACCTATCACCACACACAAAAGTCAACTCTAAATGGATCAAAGACCTAAATGTAAAACCTCAAATTGTAAAAATCTTAGAAAATGCAGGAAATACCCTTACAGAAATTTGTGTAGGCAACCAATTCCTGGTCAAAACCCCAGGTATCTATGCCATAAGAGATAAGATAGACAAGTGGGACTTCATTAAACTGAAAAGTTTCTGCAAAGCAAAAGAAACCATCAGAAGAGTGGGTAGACAGCCCACAGAATAGGAAAAAATATTTTCCAACTGCATATTTGGCAAAGGTCTAACATTCAGGATCTACAAGATACTTAAATGTGCCAAAAAGGAAAAAAAAAACAACCAAAACATTAAAAAGCGGGCAAAAGATATGAATAGACTCTTCTCAAAAGGAGATATATGGGCAGCTAACAGAAACAAGAAAAAGTGCTCAGCCTCACTAATCATCAGAGAAATGCAAATCAAAACCACATTGAGATACCACCTAACCCCCGTAAGAATGCCCATCATTAATAAAAAAAACAACAACAGATGCTGGCAAGGATGTGGAGAAAAGGGAATGCTTCTACACTGTTGGTGGGAATGCACACTAGTTCAACCTCTATGAAAAACAGTGTGATGATTTCTAAAAGGACTAGAAGTTGACCTCCATATGACCCCACAGTCCCCCTGCTGGGAATATGCCCAGAGGAACTCAAAGCATCCTACAAAAAAGATACCTGCACACACATGTTTATTGCATCACTATTCACTATGGCAAAAACATGAATCAACTGTGCTGCCCATCAAAACTGGACTGGATAAAAAAATGTGGTACATCTACACAATGAAATATTACACAGCCATAAAGAAGGACAAACCTTTGGACTTCACAGCAACTTGGATGGATTTAGAGTCAATAATACTCAGTATCTATCACAGAAACAAAGAAGAGTACCACGTATTCTCACTCATAAATGGACTTTGAACATTTACCATAATACTATGAGAAAGGGATTGGCAGTAGCAGGATACTGCCTAGGTGGAAGGATGGGGGACAACACAACATTAATAAGGGTACCTGATCTCAAACCAGGCAAAGTGGAGACCAAAGGGAGGTTCAAACTTTACCTGTACAATGGCCGCTTGTATACCTATTCCTGAAGTGTATACCACGTCTTTAAAATAAAATATATAAAATAACAATAAATAAATAAAGTACTAATTTTTATTTTTTTTTTTTGTTTTTTTTTTTGCAATCTCATTCTTGACATGCTTGTCTTTCTTTGGAAAGCATCCAACCTCCCAGCTTTATGTGGCCATTTTCTATTCCAAAGACCATCACAGAAGCCACCTTGTAGATAAAGCTTTCCCTAGTCCTCCTGGCTGAAAAGACATTTCTCAGTCTCTAAATCAATGTGACACTGTTTTTTTCTTTTACCTTTTATGTTAGTTTTTTTTCTTTTACCTTTTACGTTAGTTTGCTAGGGCTTCTGTAACAAAATACCAAAGACATGGTGGCTTAACAACATATATTTATTTTCTCACAATTCTGGAGGCTTAGCAGTCCAAGATCAAGTTGTTGGCAGCATTGATTCTTCTGAGCACCACTACTTGGCTTATTGATGGCCATCTTCTCTCTGTCTTCCATGGTCTTCCATCTGTGTTTGTCTGTGTACAAATTTCCTCTTCTTATAAAGATACCAGCATATTGGGTCCACATTGATTCAATGACCTCTTGAAAGACCCTGTATCATATACTGAGGTACTCATCACAGTACCTTGTGTATAGAATATACATAATGCATTTTTTCTTTTATTGATGGATAAAATTTTTACATATTTATGGAGTATATGTGGATTTTTTTTTTTTTTTTTGAGTTGGAGTCTCACTCTGTCGCCCAGACTGGAGTGCAGTGGCCACTCCCGGCCACCGCAGCCTCGACCTGCTGGGCTCCGGCGATCCTTCTGCCTCAGCCTTCCAAGTAGCTAGAATTACAGGCATGCGCTACC
>CAUYQG010284058.1:0-26519 GCA_963574415.1 Tarsius wallacei | reverse complement strand
GAATTTATATTTATTTAGTTAATCTGACTACAATAAAAATTATAATAAATGGATGAATGCAAAACAAATATAATTAATTTTTAATCTTAAAAAATTGATAAAGTATAAGATACTTAAAATTATAATTTAAAAGAAAAACCTTCCAAAGGAGATAATTTCAATATTAAATACACAAAATTTTTATAAGGACATGACTTAAAAATAGAAGTCATTACTGAGAATTTTTAAACCTCTCACAAATTTATTGATTTAAAAATTAGCAGGAATGTTACCAGTAAGAGAGAGACCCACGAGGCTTTGCACAGACATCTGTTTTTACCAGTTCTGGTGTACAGCAATAAAACCCCCTGTGTCCCAAGGCAAGTCCCTAGGAAATGCCCACCAACCATTCCAGCAGTCATTCCACATGTTCTGTGATCTCATCTCTGCCCCAAGGAAGTTAGACAGCAACTCAGTACTTTTTTATTTACATGCTTATTAAAGTCACACAGGTAAAACGTTTCTGAATGTGTTTTCAGAACACGTTTTATTTTAGTGCTTTCAAATGTTTTGAGGATAATTGTTAGAGGAATGAAAAAAATATAGGAGCTCAGTCTGAGAATAAAAATCTGTTTTGGCATTTTAATGTCTAAAGACTCGAGAACTGCCAAATGTTTGCTAATCAAGAAGCAGTAGAAATTCACAATCAGCCCCCAAAATATAAAACAATTCTATTCACTGTAAAAATATGTTTACTGCATTTACTTACCGGCTGTTTAGCACAAATGTTTTTTGTCCCAAAGTGGAAAAGCTGGCAATCCTTTAATTTCCAAAGTGCTCATAGAGTGCAGCTGTAGAAAATGCAAGGCATTTGTTAAAGGCATATCAAGGTATCATTTGCTCCCCCTTTTGTCAGATACCGCCTTTATCTGAAGTCAACAGAAGCCCTTTCCCAGTTCCCTCTGGCACCATTTGTGGTTATTGTGTTCTCAGAGAATGCACAAGGCATCAAGGTATGGACTGATTGTGTTTTGAACCCATTCAGATGCAATGTTGACTTTTTTTTGATAACTTCATATTTTTTGCTTTCTAATGTTCTGTTGTCTTCAAAAATAGCCCAGAGAATTGCATTTGAGATTCATCAACATTAAAATATCTGCTACCCAGAGTAAAATTCCAACAATAAGCACATAAAAACTGTGGTTAAAAACACAGCTCAAACAGTACCCCTTGTGCTTCAAGGAATTTCATTGTCCTTTTAAAAACACAATTTCATTAGTTGAACCATAGTCTCTCCTCCCTTATTGGATCCCAAATTTCCTTTTTAAGTGTAAATCTTAAGGGGGTCAGTGAACTAGCCTTTACTGATATAAACTCAGTCTCTCAATGAAGGTATATTGATTGGAGAAAAAGGATTATCTTTCTTTCATGTATAGAAACAATGACTTCAGGAATCAGTGAAATAGTTCTGGTGCCCATAAAACTGAATCGAAATTACAGCAGCTTTGACTCCTCAAATGTTTAGTGTGTTGAAGAGAGAGAGAAAAAGAAAAATTGTAAAAAGAGCAAATATTTTGGGTTGTCCCAATAGTCAGTCAATAGCATTGTGTGTGCACATACTTGAGAAGGAAGAAAACAATAAAGGCAAGTAAGGGTTAAGTCTACAAACGTACTGGTGGGTGGTATGACCTCAAACATATAAATCAGGGGCATCACCATGTTATCTGGGGTTCAGCCTGCCAACACAGCAGGTGCCAGCTAAAGAGATGCTCAGGGTTTCTTCAAATGAGAGGCCCTTACTCAGAAACCCAGTCTTTTCAAGCTTCTACCAATTTGACACCCTTTCACTCACATGTTGCTACCACTTCTTCTGTAAAGGACTTCAAAGACACCACCAAAATAACCACTCTAGAAGTCCTAGCGATTGTTAGCTAGAGTATCAGATTCATCCAAAAGAGTCCATGTATCTGATTAGTAATATTCCTCTGAGTAAAACAGGAAGTTCAAAAAGATGTTTGATGAGACAGGTATTTGGGGTACTTATTTATAAGGCCACTTTAAACTTCAGAATAGCCCTCTAAGGGAAATAAAACTCCTATTAAAGCTTTAATGAAGTTAAAAAGAACTCTAACAGGAAAATGTGAAAGCCACACTGCTGCTGCTGTCTCCAGTCATAGAGACCTGTAAAATAATATTTAAGAAGACGAGGTGGGGCTGGAGCATTCAGAGATTTAAATTTCTGCTTCCACATTATTCTTCCCAGTCACTATGCTGGTAAAAGACCATAGGCTTTAAAACATGCAGAAGCATTAATCATCAACAGGCTGTGAAGATTATTTCCCATCCCTTTGTTTCTTATGGGCCTAGGAACTTTATCATTCTTTCAGGTCCTGGGTATGGGAGGTGATGAGGCATATCAGGTCAATGCTGACAGATCAGGAAGAAGTTTCAAAAGTAAATGGAGTATGTGTTCACATGGTCTGAGGAACACATACCATGCTAAAAACACATATATATTCAACAACCCCTTAACCTTCTGGCCTCGTTTTTTTTCCTCCAGTTTTTCATAGAGATAATGAACAAATTTTGAAAGACTGATGGCATATCGAAAAACCAAATTTGAACATAACCCAAACTCAGCCTCCACAGTGTGAGTTTCTGAATGAGGAAGAAAACAGAGAGAGGCGGGATGTGAACTCTTGTTGTGATAAGCGCTAGACACCTGATGTGCTCCAACATTTAGCTTTCCAACTGACGGATCAAATGAGAAACTGTTTTGCTCTGTTTCAGAACTGATTGACATTTTAATTATTCTACAGCTGGAAGTGTTAATCACACCAGAGAATGAGTGGATAATTCCCAGCTGGTAAAATTTCACACAATAGCTTGGCAGGCACCAACATGCAGATAGTTTAAATCATTTGTTAAAGGGGGAAAAAAAATATCAATATTTAAAATCCCTTTACAAATTAAACCATCCACAGAAGATCTACACTTAAAAATCTCTGCAGCTATGATCTATAATACATTTCCTATTTTTGACCCTCAAATAGTCAAAACAGTTTATGAATCTGTGAAAATGACTAATTTAAGTATAACTAATTTGAATAGCATGAGATGATTAAAAGAAATTAAGATAATTAAATTTAGTTTTGTTTGTAAAATGTAAACTTTATTACTGTTCAAACTCTGTTGCATTATTTTAAATATAAGCCCCTCTCTCTTAGAAAGCCCATGGTGTCTTTAAAAATCTTAAAAGATATGTTTAATTCAGAGAAACATTTATATAAGTTAGTTCTTCACAGGCTTGTCGGATCATAAAAATCACCTAAAGTTTTATTTCAAACTCTTTCTGAGTTTTTGATTTGATAGCTCTGGAACGAATCCTAGAAATCTGAATTGTCAAAAAGGACTCTGGGTGATGCTTAAAATCAGACAAGTTTGGAAAACACTGACATGCATATTTGGATTTTTAAATTACATTTTACTTTATTGGTGCATATAGAAACGATCTATTTTTTCCCCAAGTACCATAATACAGAAGCAATTACCAAAATTTATAAAGTATGACATTTCTGCCTGTTAGTTCACCTGATTGAAAACTTACTCTTGAATTTTTTTCATTAAAAAATTCTAATAAATATTCTAATTTTAACATTTAACGAAACTTTTGACAATCAAATAATTATCTGTTTTTGACTGACTTGTAAATCCTGAGAATGTAAATATGCTCTCCTTTTAACAAAACAGCCTCCAATTTTCAACAGAAAACACATTCTAGGAATACTGCTAACTTAAATATTAGTATTTTTTGCCTTAAAAGTTTTTCTCTAGATTTTAATTAATTTGTATGAAAGACTCAAGCTTCAAAAATTATTATAAACATGCTTTCAATCCATGTGAATTACACAATAAGAGTATGTCTATATCTCTGATTAATTAGGTAAAGTCTCAAGATAAAATCTTAGCTGTCTACTGTTTAGTGCATATGAAGTGTTATTGTGTGCCAGGTTTTATTCTAAGTAAAAGAGCAAACTTGAGATAGTCATTATTATCGTTAAAATTATTTTTGTTATTCTAATTTTATAGATAAGGATAATGAAACTTAGTGAAAATAAATAACTTGTTCAAGGCTACATATTTATTAAGTAGACTTAATAAATATGGGACTTGAACACATACAATGGTTATAAACAACAAAAACAGAACCTATGTTAATTACCTCTATGTTATATTACTGTTTTATCTGTAAACTTTTTCCTAAATATATTAATTAAATGTAAATATGAAGTCAGTATCCTGCATAATATGGTTTTTTTTTTCTTTCTAATTTGTAGGTAAAAATCTAGAAAAATTGACAACTCTGTTTGACAGGTTGTGGCACCGTGATGTGGCAGAGGTTGTTTGGGATGTAAAACAAGCCGTTGCTGCTACCTTTAAACCTAAGCACATAAGGAAAGATTTGTATATCATTAAATAGAGCTGACTTTCAGAACTAGCAAAAAACTTAGGAGTATATTCTCAAAAAGTTTTCAAGTTGTAACACGAATAAATTTGACTGTGTTATTTTTTGGTAGTCAACTAAAGTGAGGCAGCAAAGACTAGGTGCTTGGTGACCTCCTTACTGGAAAGCAATTGCTTTCCCATCCCATCATAATTTTCTCTTTCACATCTCTATGCTTCAGCTCTTAGCAATAATGAGGAAGAAGAGGTGTCATGTCATCTAACTTTTGAAGTGAAAAATTAGACTGGGAACAGTGGCTCACACCTGTAATCCTAGCACTTTTGGAAGCTGAGTTGAAGAGTTTGAAACCAACTTGGGCAATGTACCAAGATTTCATCTCTACAAAAATAATGATAATAAAATAAAGGGAAGAATTATATATATAATATGTATTTATATATATCTTCAGCCAACATATATTATATATTTATATGTATATATATGTCTGTCACTAAAACCTGTATTGTTTCATTTCAACACAGAGGCCCAGATTTCCTTTTAGAATAAGACTTTACAAAAACAAACAAAAATAGTCCTCTATAAGTATTGTACATTCTGAATTTTGTTTTTTGAGAAAATATGCAAACTGACTCTGCTCCAAAGTTATGAAGCTCTCAGATGGTTGGGTTGCTAATTTACAAGTTGACGTCAACATGCCATATCTTTTTGTGTCTTTTGTGTTTATAATGCAGTCATGCAGGCATCTTCAGCTATAAGGACATCATCATTGATGTTACAATTTGTGTAGATGTTTAATAACTCATTTAAATTTTCATCCTTCTAGTCCAAAGTCATAGGCTTCTGGTCTACAGCTTAAACTCATACCATAATGAAAAATATAAAATCATCACAGAGAAAGTTGACGATTGAAATATTTACCTTCAAGCAATTTATTTATTGGTGTGTATGGCTTTATGGTCAAATAGAAATTTGTCTATGGCACATGTCAAGAAATATTCAAAAGCAGAAGTTTTAGCATCCTGCCAGTAAACATTTCTTTTCCAAAACGAAACTATATAAATGGCACATGGAATAATAGTATGGGCTGTTTCTCTACAAAAATGATAAAGTTTTAGATTACCTGGCAAATGAATAAATTTGTAATTGATGGTACTTTCCCACTTCTGCGTTTTATAATTTAGCAAGACAATTCTTCTCTCTTCATTTTATGATATTATCATGAGGAAATGTCTCCTGTGATTCTAGACACTAATGATTGTTTTGGAATTTTCCTTGACCAGGTGATTAATTCCCACCCCCGACTCAGTGTCTCAGAGACAGAGGGAGGTCAAGAAATATCTGTTGGCTGAAAATAGCCAATTCATTTAACTGAATTAACCGTTACCTAAAATAAAAAACCACTGGCAAAAGTCCACAGCAGGAAATAACAATTAATAAATTAGGAGATTCACTAATAGTCCTTGAATATTTCTATTTACAAAGCTATTAATTTGTTTGTTTAAGCACACACATATATATTTAGAGAAAAGTAATCTTGCAAAACATCTATGGAGCCTGAATTCTTTTTATGAAGCAAAAAAGTTGAGTTTTCATAAATAAAGAATTAAAATAGCTCTCTTTTCACACAGACAAATATTAGTATTAACAATAGACATATGAAGAGAACTTTATTTTATAATTTCTTATAAGAAAATATTTTTTTAATCTGGGAAAATATAGAGACAAATGTTTGTCCCAAGGCTTTGACCTCCTAGTTCCTACTGCCAACTCTAGCAATTACTTTTAGTGTGTTTACAGTATGAAAATGTATAAGATATTAGCTGCAGCTTATGTACAAATTATCATATACATCAGTCCTGAAATTCAACAGACCTGCCGAGATGGTTTTATCTGACCCTTATCTACCCGAAGATATTGATTAGTCTTAAGAGTAGTTGAGGGAGGAGAGAAGTGAAGGAAATTTTTCATAGGAGCTGGAAAACCATACTCCAAAGAACTCGGTCTCAAAATCATCTCACCCTGGTGTACAAATAGATTACAGTACATAGACTATGGGTTAAATAAATAATAGTCTATGTCCACAAAATAGTTACACTTGGCAATATTTACATAAACTAACACTGTTGAAGCAGAAATCATTTGATAAAGGCTTATGGGAAGTCAAATGTGAGGATCAACTGGGGAAAACACAACAAAGATAGAAGTATTCTGCAATCTGTTATAAGCCAGAAAGCTCTTACTGAAAAGTTTAGAAGACAGGGGTACACCTCATGCTGGGGTTGTCTGTTTTTATTGGAGGGTAAAATACAGAGGTTACAGTCATTGGATACAGACTAAAATGTCTACGTCAAAGACAATTAGTAAAACTTTATGATTCAGAAATAACTCAGCATCTTTCTCAGTGTCAGTAGGTTATCCATTAATCAGTACGTCAACAATTTGGGGAGCTCATGATAAGATTCTTTACTCAGGGACAGGATGTCACCATGAATCACAAGATCTTCCCAAGGTAGGTTAATTTGGAAGCCTGTTTACTTCTAAAGTAAACCATCAAATGTTACCTATAGGTTATCAGCAAAGAATAAACCCGTGGCAAGAATAAACCAAATCTAATTTATTAGAAGCTGACCTGCTGACAAAAAAGGAAAGAAATGAAGAATTATTTAAAATTCTTCATGAAAACACCTCCCTATCTCTATCTCTATCTCTATCTCTATCTCTATCTCTATCTCTATCTCTCTCCTTTTCTGATTTTCCCAACCCAGATTTTTCCAAACTAGTTTCAGATAGGGATCAGACTTAAAGGAGGACACTAGCTGGCTGCAGGTAAAGCACCTGTAATTTCTTCAGTGCCAGGATCAACTCTTGAGTGCCTAGTGTCCAGTGTAATGTCAAGATCATAGTAGCCAACCAACAAGCACTTGTAAAATTTTTAACGCAATCTGTATTACGGTGAGAAATAATTCTATCACCAAAAAATGTATCCTTTTTATGAAGGTTATTAGAAAGGCAACATGTTGGCACTGAAAGTATCATTTACCCATAAATCCTAGGAAATTTATGTTAACACAATTTCACCAGTGTTTCTTTGTAAGAGAAAAATTTGGTTTTCATGTCTAATTTATTTCTTCTTTCATAATTAGGAATATTTTATGAAGGTCACAAAGGCCCCAAAGGGGTTTTAAAAATACTTGTTTATAAACTATTTGAAGCCTGAAATAATCTTTTAATTATAAAAATAATATTTGAACTTGAATAATCCTTTTCTTAAACAGTTTTACAATATACTCTATAATTATTTCTCAAAGGGATATGAACTCTGAACTTCACATATTTTTTTTTCCTTTTCCATTAACTGGTAGACAAAGTGATTATGACACAGAATACAGATAACTACAGTGAGTGTGACAATACTTGAGATGTGGACCTCAGGTACAGTCATGATTGAAAGTTAATACCATTGTTTTTTGTAACTCTTGTTCATCAAACCACTGCTATTTATATAGTTATGACATAGTACATCTCATAATGCGTGAGTTAATATACTCTTAAAATATTGTGTTACATAGAAATAATTACATAGGCAGCAATCACTGTAAGTTAAATCAATTCCTATTGTTAAGAAAATTAGGGATCAGATGACTGAAATGCCAATGTTTATGATTCTGCTGGCTAAATTTTTCATCTTGGACCATGTACAAATAAAGCATAAATTATTAGAAAAAACAGATGCAAGTACTTGTGTTCTGGATAGAGAGTAATGTGTCTCCTGGAACTGATACTAATCATGAACAAACTGAGGGGTTCCTCAGTTAGCATCTGGAAAAAGTGATGACAGGGAAAGAACTACCCAGGGATTGGTTTTATACCCAAGGCAGAGCTCTAAAAGGAAGAGGCTAGGGAGCATGAGCTCACACTTCTCAAGAGTAAGATGTGTCTGTGATTGCTTGAACATGACTAGGAATAGCCTGGTTATTGGCAGATGAGAGAGCTTCAGGCTGGGAGAACTACTGAGATGTTTTCCTGGACCCAGTGTCCATGAATGTAGTAGAAGTGGGAGAACTGATCTAAAAACAAGGCAAGGATCACATCTTCTAGACATGAAACAGAAGGTCAGAATAAAACGGATTCAGTGGTAAGTCTCTCTGAGAACTCAGTTAGAAATACTCAAACTTCCCCATACTGAAGTTAAGATTGGTCCCAGATTCCAGAGCAGAACTGACTCCATAGGTGGGGTGGGTGTGAAGAGGAGGCATTGGTGACATAGAGGGATGCAAAACAGGAGTCCAGGGCAGAAGACTACTATTAACTTTGCCCTCAACTCCTTTCTTCTTCTTCTTCTTTGAATTTTGGACCAGTTTCTAATAACTAGCACTTCATTTAGATCATGTCTTAATTCTAATGCTAATTAGCACTGAAAATACCAAGGAGCAACTTGGTATAGGGGTGCCCAACTCCTTTAGAAGGAAAAAAAAAGTTTGCAGACTCCAAAGACTTCATCCACATACCCTAATTTTAAGGGAGTGGGGGAGGAAGATGACTTGATAGATGACTACATTCTAATATTGTGATGCTATTACTTCTGAATGATTTATCAGAATTCTGCACCCTTAGGAAATAAAAGATAGGAGAAACTTTTTCTTTTAATATGGGAAGAGAGATTTAAAATCTGGATCCTTCATTCAGTAAATATTACTTGAGTGCCTAGCATTGTAAAGGGCACTGAAATAGCATGGTGAGCTAACATGTCATGGTCCCTGACCTCAGGAAGCTTACAATCTAGTAGGAAAACTAAATGAATAAAGAGGTTGTTGCTACTATTAGGACAGAGAAAAAGGAAAGTCCTATAGAAGAATATGTTCATTTGGGCATCTTGCCTGCAGAGAGTTCTGGTTAGTCAAAGAGATAAAGAAGGTCCAAGAATGGGGACAGGGATAGAGAAGAGTGTTTCAGTCAGAAGAGACATTATGTGCAGAGGCTTAGAAACAGAGAGCAAATGATATATTGGGGGAAAAAAAACTAAGAAACAAAAAACTCAGCCAAACTAGAACTCAGAATTTCAAACTCAGAGTTTTTTGTGATGGGCCTAGGCACTTCCATTTTTTAAAGTAGATTTTAACTGCTAAAAGAAATGGAGTCTAATCTTAACAAACTCCATGTTAAAAAATTATGTAACACAGGGATGGTACTCATCTGTGGCCTGTTAGAAACTGGGCCACACAGTAGGAAGTGAGTGGTGGGTAAGTGAGCAAAGTTTCATCTGTATTTACAGCCACCTATGCTCTGCCACCTGTCAGATCAGCAGTGTCATTAGATTCTCATAGGCACACGAACCCTTTTGTGAACTACGCATGTGAGAGATCTGGACTGCATGTTCCTTATGAGAATCTAATGCCTGGTGATCTGAAGCGAAGGTAAGGCAGTGACACTAGCGCTGTCTCCCACCACCCCCAGATGGGACCATCCAGTTGCAGGAAAGCAAGCTCAGGGCTTCCATTGATTCTGCATTATGGTGAGTTGTATAATTATTTCATTATATATTACAGTGTAACAATAAGAGAAATAAAGTGCACGACAAATATAATGCATTTGAATCATCCCAAAACCATCCCTGCCCCTCCCCACCCCTAGTCCATGGAGAAATTAACTTCCATGAAACCAATCCCTGATGCCAAAAAAGGTTGGAGACTGCTGATTTGAAGTTCTAAACCCATCACTCAGTGGCATCTTATGGTTAGCTGCCTTTACCGTTACTACTCAGCTGTGTGAGCCTTGGTGAGTAGACCTAAGGAGCTGCTAGAAATGAGATTCTAGCTGGTGTTTCAGCCACTGTGGTCCCTAAAGTTCCTATGACAAGACCTCTGGGCCATATAGCCCTAAGTCCCACTCACATCATCTTAACAAGCATCCCTAGCTAATTGTGATGCTGTTGTGAAGCATTGACTTAGATACGTGAAACAGGTCACAGGCATTTTATGCCTTTAGAAGGAATGTTTGTTTTATAGATATTTTGTTTTTTAAAATATATTTTATCTGAAATTTTATAATACAAACTGAAAAAAGCAATTACAGATTGAGTATCTCTTATCCAAAAAGCTTAGAATGAGAAGTGTTTCAGATATTTTTCAAATTTTGAAATATTTGCATATACCTAATGAAATATCTTAGGGATAGAACCCAAGTCTAAACATAAAATTTGTTTATATTTCATAAGCGTCTTATACACAACATATGCACATAGCCTGAAGGTAATTCTATACAACATTTTTAAATCACTTAGTTCATGAAACAAAGTGTGTCTACATCGAAACATCAGGAAGCAAAGGTGTCACTATCTCAGTCATCCATGAGGACAATCTGTGGTTGTTTGGCATCACCATTCTTCTTGACACTGAATTTTTATACTACTGAGAAGCAGTCGTTGTTTTACACTTATTCACACACATGTATTAACAATGAAAAATAGGATATATCATTAATACAGTGGAAAAATAATATGTTCAGGGGAACCACACAGCATAGAACATCACCAGAATGCCTGTATCAGCTGCTAAATGACAGCAACAAGAGTGGGTTTTCATTCTCTATCTACAATGCTGCATTTTGACTAGGAGGTTACTGTTCACTGTATTTTATTTTTATAGGTGAGAAGAAACATCAGACACACTGGAAAGACCAGAAAGTGGGTCCTCTAGGGATGAGGAGGCATTCTGCTGGATGGTTTTTAAAAATATTTCCTCCAGAGTCATCTGCCTCATTAACAGCATTTTTTTTTTGTCTAAGTCTTTCTTAATTTTATAAACCGACATGATTTCTTGTTCTCTTATGAACACATGCTGCTCTAGTCGTTCAATTAGCCCATCACACTTTTTCACCATGTCATCCACACACACTTTTTGTGCAGTGTTAATGTCATGTTCATTGTCACTATTATCATGATCTCCTGTGTGTTGTGTGCCTGCATTTGGACTGCGACTATTCACACGAGTTCAGGTGTGGAATTTTCCACTGTGGCATCACATCAGCACTCAAAAAGTTTAGGATTTTGGAGCACTTCAAATTTTGAACTTATAGATCATGGATGATCAACCTGTACAGGATTTTGAAGTATTAAGATTTTCCTTCTCTATCCTAAAAACATTTTCTCCCTCCAAAATGAAATTGATTTTTTTTCAGGGTTTCAATTTAAGGAATTGCTTAGAAATATCATTAAAATTTTTAACAAATATTTTTAGCAATAAATTTTTTAAATGTATGATTTTACTCTTTTCCAAGTTTTCTTTCTCATGATAATGAAACCTCTTAATCCACTCAGGGGATGAATTTCATATAAAGTTTTATGTCTAAAAACTGAATTCAGTGTTTTACTGGCATTAAACACAACATCTGCAAGTCATTAAAGGAAGTTCCTTTGGAAAACACTAAAGTTTGACTCTACTGAATAATTTTTCACTTGGAATAAAGTCATTCATATGCTTCATGATATTTCAAAGTCAGTTATGACAAATTAATAAGAATAAATTTTATTTTAGCTAATATATTATAAATCAAATATAAACTATTTTTTTCAATACTCAGTGTTTTCCTGAAAATGCCTTTGGAAATTAAATTTAAAATTACAATAATTATTATGCAATTGTTACAAAATGATCATTCTTTAAAAAAAACCACCTTAAAATAGTGAAGGAATTCTTTGAAAAGAACATTCCTTGTGTCACCAGCAGTAAAATAATTCTACATAATATCATCTAACCATTTTTCACAATGAAACATATTTTACATGGCTGTACAGTTTTTGAAAAGAAGCACACACAATAAATTCTGTGTTTTCCTACATGCCAATACTAATTTTAGAACTGTGTGGATTACAAACACACACACGCATACACACACACACACACACACACACACACACACATACATTTACATACATATAAAATGCCCCAAGATATTTTGGAATTCACATATCTAAAAGTCTAACATTCACGAATCCTGTGTACAATCAATGTGCTTTAAAAATAGAAAACATAATTTTTTAAAATTGGTCAACATATTTCTTTAAAAAGAAAATGTTGCTAAAAGAAATGAATTGCCTAAGCGAACCCTTCTTTTTATCTCATTAACATAAGTATTAAAATCCTGCTTATACATATGCTCCTCAACTTTTGATAGAGTTACATCTCAGTAAACACATTACAAGTTGAAAATGTCATAGTTTGAAAATGCATTTAATACAACTAACCTACTGAACACCAGAGCTTAGTCTCACCCACTTTAAATGTGCTCAGGACATTTATATTAGTCAACAGTTTGACCAAAACATCCAACCACATGGGACACTGTAGAGTATTGGTTGTTCACCCTCGTGATGGACTGGTTGACTGGGAGCTGTGGCTCGCTGACTGTGCCCCCCACATTACAAGAGAGTATCGTATCACTTTCTACTGAATGTGAGTTGCTTTTGCACATTGTAAAGTTGAAAAACCCTGAACCGAACCATCATTAAGTTGAAGACTGTCTATAAATGTATATCATTCCCTTTAATTTGTATGCTAACTAGAAGCAAGCTAAAAAGAATAAAAAATTTAAAGAGAAAATTAACTATCCTCCTTTCCTACAACAGCAGAGATATGTGTCACTTCAGGAAATCATGCAATAGTGCTACAGAAAACTGCTTAACTTTAGGAAGTAGTAAGAAATGATCCAAGCCCCAAATTTGCTTATTCGCACAGTACCCAGACATTCTGAAGTCTTTCTTGAAATGCTCTGTAGTCATTGACTTATACTCATTTCACTGACCAATCAAAAGATAATACACATTTTAATTTTGGACTAATAAATGTGAGGTCAGACTAAGGCAAAGGGAAAATGTTTCCATATATTTTGTAAGAAATTGATATCAAGTAATACAGACAACCACAGACAACCTACATGGAGAGACATATTTTATTTATTTATTTATTTATTTATTTATTTATTTTAACTTTTAAATTTTTTATTTTAAAATTGTGGGGTACAATTCAGGGTTAGGTATACAAATATTCATTATGCAGGTACCCTTGTTGATGGTATGCCCTTCCTTCCCCAGGCAGATTCCAACTACTGCCAATCCCACTTCCCCACCACCCACCCCCCACCCCCCTAATTTATTTTTAAATAATTAGAGTCCTTCTTAACCACACTTTGGAGTGCTGATAGTTGTGGATGTGGGGAGGACTGTTACTTCTTCTCCAATACTGAATAGCAAATAGAAAAAAAATTATATCTATAATATATGCAATTATATACATATATTTTTATATATCAAATTATATACAGGTAAACAGTGAACATCATACAATATATTACTTATGTGATAACATATGTAATTATATTAATAAATATTATATAAATACCATCCATATCTATTTATTTACCTTCCATTATGAAACAATAAATAACTTTTATAGTTCTTCTACCATGAACCAACAGCAATCAATTAAAAAATAGTTTTAAATCTTCCTTAACATTTGTAGAAAGAAATGTTGTTGGACATCCTCTTTTCTCTTCATTTTTTTAAAGAAAAGAGGTACAAAACACTTTTTATGGTGAGAAGTGTTTTCTTTTAACTAAGGATTTCAGTTTTTCTGAACAACACCACCATCTGCTGGAATTTAAGAATATTGTTGCTAAAATTTTGGAAGCCCTGGGTTGCATTTTTACAACTATTGGCCTAAGGTAGTATTTACTGTGTGTTTAAACAACACTAAGTGGCTATTTCCAAAGGAAAGTTTGCTTGTAGTTGCAATATTCCCCTTCACCCAAGTCACACAAACTTAGAAAAAAAAGGAATAAGTTTAACGTCTCCCTCTTTCAATTAATTTTCTGTGTTCCTACCCTCATTTATAAATGTAAAGAATAACTCATTCATTCAAAAAATAGCAGTTAATAGTCAATAACTGTTGGCTGCATGCTAAGAAACATGCCACACATTAAAGACATACAGTTAGATGACATTATTCTAGATCTTAGTCTACTAGGAGACCTAGACCCAAATAAATAATTGCATTACAATGTGGGAGGTGCCATCATTCAGCTCTGGTCAGAAGTAGCAACTTTAGCAATGAGCCTAATCTCTTTGCCAGGCTACATACCTGGATGTAAACACTGGGAGGAGGAGGTTTTTATAAGGAGAAGATGCATACCCTGAATCTTGACATTTCCACTGGAATTATTCAAGCAGACAAGGACAAATACATTTTGGAGATCCTGGCAAGTAAGATCTGTGAACAAACCTTCCACATTGTAATCACTAGTGTATATTCACACTTTCACTTACTTACGCTTCCATTCATTCAGTATATGATTTTGTATATCATGAAAGTCAAGGCCTGGAGAAAGATTATAAAATAAATAACTATAAAACTTATGATAAGTGTGATGAAAATTTGTATAATAAGAACATTCATTTATTCAACTGTGACTCGGGAAATGTCTAGGCACTGGAGATAAGATGATCTCATCCCTGCCTTCAAAGAACAGGAGAAACACAAGTCTAAATAGTCACATGAAATCAATGGTGTAATTTCATCTAACTCTGTACAAAGGGGAAAATACTGAGATGACTGTAATGCCGGGATATGCTCCATGGAGGGATGGTTAGCCATAAAGATTTTGAAAACCAAATCTGCATTCACAAGCTAAATAAGATAGAATGGTAGGCAATAAGCTTGGGATCTGCAGTCAAAGAGACAGGAACTGAATCCAAAGTCCACATAAGTTGTATCACTGTGGGAAAGTTCATTGATCTCTCAGTCTCAGTTTCCTACATTATCAAAAGGATAATCATAGTACCCGCCTTGGGCAGTGATTGTGAGGTTAAATGAACTAATGAATACAAAGAGATTAGCACAGGGCCAGGCTCAATGGACTCTCGGTAGATATTGGCTATTTCTCATTACTTTCTTCCTCGTTTTCTTCTTACTTTATTCATCTAGTCAGGATTCTGCACAATCAGAGAAAATATGCAAAAGCATAGGAATGTGAATTAATGGGGCATGCTAGCCTGATGAGGGAATTGCAAGTGATTAGACAGCCAACCAGTCATTCTGTCGATCTATAAATGTCAATGTTGATGCCAGTCTATAAATATTGAATGCCTATTTTGTATCAATCACAGACTCAGATGTTCTAACATGTTCTATGAGCAGTGATTGAAAAATGAACAGGACACAGAGAGAACAAAACCTATAAGTGGCCCATTTTTCTTAGCTAGGAAACTGCTGAAAAAGCCTTCATAGAAACACTTGCACTTGAACCTTTTAATAAAGTTAAGAGCTCAGCTGCGGTCTAGTCTGAGGATTGGAAAGCATCTCAGGCACCTTAGGTGTGAAATACAGCTTATATGCATGGGTCTTAAAGAACCTTTGATTAATGTAGAGAAAAACTCTGTCCCTTGAAGATGCGAAAACAATAAGGAATCAATAACAGGTGATGTAAAAAGGACAAACTGTGGGGGCCAAGAAGTCGCTTAATAGGATAATGAAATGGAATGTTCTATTCATAGGTAACCTTTTCCTCAGAAGTAAAGATGGATTTTGACACACCAAGGGTCAAATTTCTTCTTCTGAAATAAAATAGCTACATAAAGAAATTTTAATAAAAGGTATCATACTGCTAGTATATCAAGTTATTGTCACCAATCATGGGGTTCTTTCATAGGCAGGTTGTATAAAATATTGAGAAATATTGAATCAAATTATAAATTTTATTTCTAAATATATGCCATAAAGTGTTCTTTCAATGAATGTATTTAATTCTCTCTTTTAAAAAAAATGCAGAAGGTCCTCAATTTGCCATTGTATACATCTCTGTGAATACTATCCTTTTATGAGAATCTTCTATTCTAGCCAGCAGTTACATTCCTGGAAAACAATAGGGAAAGTTAAATGAAAATTCTGATTTGTATCACATACCTAAAACAATAACTCTTCATAATAATCTGGTATAATCCAGAGACCAAGAAGCTAAGAAAGATTACATTCTAAGAAAGATTACTGAAGCCTCTCTTTCAAAGAAAGATTTGCGCCAACATCTATGGCCATACCCCCCTGAACGTGCCTGGTCTCAAAGAAAGATATAAAACAATTGAAACAAAAAAATTGAAAGGCATTTAAAATGAGAAAATGCTATTTCCCAACAGTTTTCCTTTCAAGCATGTGTCTGCACTTCAGGCTTTGCAGGAGGTTACATATCTCCTTCCACCTCACCAGCAATGCTTGGTCCCTTTTTCTTTTCTGACTCTCTGTGAGTTGGAATTTCTGACAATTTTCAGCTGAGTGCGGATTGCCGTTGATGGGGTTAGGAGCAAGGAAGAGGGAAGGTGGCGGCCTCATTGTGTTGGTGGCTGACTTGACCTCTGCAGAAGAGGAAGACTTGCATCACCCCCAGCTTTGAAATTACCCCACTCAACTTTTATCATTCCAACAACAGCAGTTAAATAAGTTTGCCATTATTCACCTCTTTTCTTCACTGTGGTGCTGCAAATATTAGAGGCATCTGAGACAAAATTCAGACCAGTAATAAATTAACTAGGCTCTTGCTACAAAGAAAAAGAAGACAATAAATAGGAAATAAATGACTGAAAGGGTTTTCTCAAGCAGCAGAAATCAAAAAAGGCAGGGTGCACAAAAGAAGAACATAAAGAAGAGAGATACAAAGAAAACACGTGGGCACCATGGAGGGGTCTGTGAAATAGAGTCTTAAAAAATATACAAAGACCAAAGAAAGAATTAGTGATGTGAAGGACTGGCAGTTGTGGGAGGAAGAACCAAATCCGAAAGGAAAAGTATAAAAATTCAAAGAGAGAAAGGGGACATTAAAAGATACTGAGCTGTCACATGAGGCCACGGTACCAAAAAGCCCTGTCTTTTTGCCAAGACTTTGAAAACATAAAAAGCTCAAATGTGTTGTCATTAGACATCAAATTAAAGTTCCAGAAGCCTTTAAGATACACATGCTTTTAAATATCATGATAAATTATGCATCCATGACACAGATTGGGATGCCCAGGCCTTCAAGAAATCAATAAAAACTGTGAACATGATCCTAGTCCAAATGGGAGTTTCAAAGTTGGATTCTAAAAGGATTTGTACCATTGATGAGAAAGGTGTACCCAGCAAACTATCTCCCTCCCATCATTACAAAAAAAAGGAGTAGCTTTAGCACATACTTGTGCACAGAACACTGGGACAGTTCAACCGAATTTTTTGTTTAAGTGGTCAGATGAATTATTCATAGATTTTCAAAACTGTGTTTTTTTAATTGTAAATATTCTATCTAGAACCATCAGCTACATAATGACATCTCAAATGATTTCCATTTCTTGGAACAATGCCAGTATGAAGGATGATCCGGCTCATTGAAGAAAGGAGAGAGTTTTAAGCCTAACAATATCCAGATATGGCCAGACAGTTTTTTCTCTAATATGCTAATGTGTCAATATAAAAAAATGGCGACATCTAGTAGTTATTTTTTCATTTGTAGTTCTACTCAAAATATTTTCCTCCAGTCTTAAACAGAGTTAAAATATCACCAAGTGATGTACAAGACAATTGCTACATTTATGTGAAACGTTGTATAGACTTTAAATCTGACATTTAAAATTGCTTCTAATTGAAGAGCAGCAAGTTATAGTTTAAATAATAATGCTTTTCCCTAGTCAAATTTCCTTTCTTGGAAAGCTAACAAAGTGAAGATACTTTTTTTCTCCAAAATTAACCTCTGCTATCTGTTCAGATAACAGCATTCAAACTTAATTTTAGGATCAGTTTTTTAACCAATAGAGTGGGAGCCTTCCTTTAACGAAATGTTCAGATACTCTCTGAAAAGAGTCAGTATCTTTATTACAAAACCATAGGCATAGAATAACAGGAGCATTGCAAATATGCTTTACACTGAATTTTTAAAATGATTTGTGAATTAAACCTGTCTTTCTTCCCCTACTTCCCTAAGCATAAAGCTCTCAGTTTAACTGCTTGAGTTCAGGTACGATGATTTTTCTCTGTGTCTGAATTTCCAGCAGTTAAAATTCTATTTAACTAGGGCATTTTAGCTGCTTCATATTATACCGCTGCAATTGCATTACAGAAATTATGTACGAAGGATGCAGTGATTAAAATTGATATTTGACTTAATTACAGGGTACAGTACGTGGATATCTGAATGTAACTTAATGGAAAACAAGATGCTTTATTTGTAGCAATTTTCAAAGCTTTTATCCTTGCAGAAAGCTCCCCTGTCAGTAACTGTTGGGCCAAGTCTCAAGCTGCTGATTCTCTTCAGAAGGAATACGGAAGAATATGCAAGATTATGAAGCTAATGATGTAATTATCCAGTTAAAATATTATACAGTTGTAACATATCCTCTTCTAAAAGGTGCCTTCCTCAATAAGTCATCTTAATTCCCTTATACCTCACTGAAGTAAAATTTTAAATAGTCAGATGACAAGTTTTCATTGTACTATACATACATCAAATAGTAAATATACATAATATGTCACCATATTGACTAATAAAGAAATACACGGGTCATGACTGCAAGAAGGAAAAGTATATTCTCATAACTTATATGGAATTTCAATTAGTAAGTATGCTAGAGTCATTTTTTCTTCAGTGAGCAAGGGACTGGTTTAGGATTGTTATTATTTATTTATCCATTTATTTTTGCAAAGCCACATTTCAAAGTAATGCTTTAAATTTAAAACACAATTCAACATTTTAAAATATGGTTAAATTATTATACTTAAGAGAATTTCATCAAATACATGCCTCTAAAAGATTTATTGTCTTAAACAACTATATCATATTAACAGTTATTTGGTTTACAGTTTCATATTCTGCTCTTTTACTAAATACATACACATCCTAGTTCCCATAAGTTTGGGAGCACAGAGCAATAGTAAATACATTTTAAATAAATTTGAATATAGATTTATCTACCTGTACTCAAAGTATGTGATTCAGAATGATAGTATAACACAAATTTTAAAAGAATGAAACTAACTTTCACATGCTGGAGTGGAAATAGGAAAACAGAAACAGAAAGAGGAAAATTCATTAAACAGGGGTTGCAATTCATATGAAACATATTCAACTTCACTTTTTTATAGGTTATTTATCCAGCAACCTCATTGCAAGAATACATCTGAAAAATCATCTGAAGAGCCTAAACAGATGTCACAAAGTTGAGTGACCCTGGCAGGACTTCTATACTCTTATCTTATACAGAGCTCTAGCAAGCTTAGTCTTCTGGCCTCTCAGACTTGTATATTAGAAGAGGTAGGCATAAAATAGTGAGAAAAGAGAAAATGAGTGGTGTGGTCATGGGTTTAGTATCAAGAAAGGATTAGCAATTGGCTTGAAATAGAGGGATGAAACAGAAACCAAATAGACAGTTCAAAAAGTTTAACAAACTCTGAAACTTTAGTCAATATACTTAATCTCTCTGGGCTTTAATATCCTCACCTTACCCCACAAATATTACTTCATAGGGTTGCTGAAGATTAAATTAACTAATATATATAAAGTACTTGGAACACTTCCCAGAGTACATTAAGCATTCAATCAGTATTATTCATAACAAGCCTAAAAGTCTCCAATTGCCGTAATTAGAAGTAAGTAGCCCTGCACATCCTGGTAATCTAGGACACCAGATATCCTCAGGAATGAAATACTGGTCTTTCCATTCTGCATGTGGTCACTGCCCGCCATTGTGGCTTTTGGAAACTACAAAACCCTTGCAAAGGGAAGGATGACAAGACATTGCCTGATTGATTGCTGAATGTTTTTAAACTGGTGAAGTAAAGCTCAAAGCCAGGAGAAGCAGTATGTGCATATTGTAGTTTGAGTTTTCCAAAAGCAGACTGTGACTTGGGGATTCAAGTGGAAGAATTTATTTATCAGAGAGCTGAGCTAAGGAAATGCCAGTAGGGTCATGGGAAACTGAGATAGGAAGGTGAGGACTGCCAATGAAGGAAGTATTATTGAGTCAGTTTGGCAATATAGGTAACTGGGGTTTGGTTCCACTGGCAATTGAAGGCAGAAGTGCCTCAGACTCAACTCTCATGAGGAGAGAGCGAGTTGAGATATTTATGCAAAATATCCATCATCCTTACTTGAGGGATCTCTCGGGGGACTTTAATTCCCTATCACTTCAGGCTGCCATGCAGAGCAAGCTCCAGTGTCAGAGAAAGTCCTTCCCCAGTTGAAAGTCACAAGGTCATAGTCGTATGTCAAAGAAAAGTCTTTTATGCAACAGAGATATGTCATGTGGGGATCTGCTCCCCTATTGTGTCACTTATGCACTTCAGGCCTTCTTGAGCCCTCTAAAAATTGCAGTTTTGACTGCAATATAAGGTCTTGAAGGGATAGGGAAGTACAGACAGCACCTGTAATAGTCAACTCTTTGTTTAGATCTACCTGTAGTTCACTCCATGTTGACAAAGCTTCTTCAGAATGGTAACAGAATTAAAAAAAAAAAAAAAGACAATAGAGGAGATTAGTGGGACTAGCTGGTGTCCCAGCAATTTCAATGGGTCTTGAGACCACAGCTAATATTTATCATCTCCCTCCTCTATTACCCATTCTAGTTTATTTTCACTCCCAACCAACATTTCTGCCCATACAAATTGCTTGTTCATTGGAATAATCCAGGCAGAGGACACTGCACTGCAGGTATTCCACGACAGGTCCTGATGTATGTAATTGCCCTTTCACAGTTATCAATAAGCATGGAAGCACGAAGGCAGACCTGTGAAGTGCATCTCTGGACATATCCCTCCCTGCTCACGTTGTGTAGTATGCAGCAACAGTACCCACTTCATGGTATTAATAGTATGCACTTCTTATATGATTATACCAACCATTATGTGACTCTAACAGAATATTAACTTTTTCTGCTAGCATGACAGCTCTAAAATAGACAGTGGTTATAACTTTAGGTTTAGAGAAACCCTAGAAGCACCATCCCCTTGAAAAATAAGACCTCTCAAAAGCCCAAGTTAAAAACAAAAAAAAGAAAGAAAGAAAAGAAAAAAGAGATCTCTAGCCCAGCACAAATTCACCAAGTGTGTTGTGGAGGGTAATGATAAAGAAGGCACTTGGACTTTAACTTAAACTCATGTTTTACCTACCAGGGAAATATCACCATATAATTCCCATTTATTCTAAGCAACATTCTACTAGGCTAGAAGCATTTAGGTGATGTGATAGATGGTAGGAGCAATGACTCTCTTGAATATGCGCTGTTGTGACATCTTAGTTGCTGTAAAGTGGATCATTTGATCTGAGATGATATCTGTGATATTGTGATAATAAATCAAACACACTGTGAGACCTCAGATATGGGTGCTGGTCAAGGCAAGGTGGTAGGGAAGGCAAGCCTGCTCAGACTATTAATCCCAGTGAGAACAATGACTTTCCTTCGAGGATAGAAGAAATAGAATGCTGTCAACTTGAAGCCAAGTATCTTGTGGGTCTCCTCAGAGAAGACTAAACTCGAGAGCATTGTGTTTGTCTACTTGTCAATCTCTGCTGCTGACAGATTGGGCTCTCAGTAGCAACAGTAGCTCTGTTAGACTAGGTGAAAAGAAGTTCAAGGCTGTTAAGCCCATGCATAACCTCTACCTCTGCTGCTCCATTTATGGGTTCATTTTACTAGCATTTGAGTAACTGAGCACTAAGGACTGGCCGAGTCATTTTATCCAAGTGGTTATTCTGTGGTTGATACTCTCGTAGGCGCTGATCAGAGACACACTCCTACAAATTCATCCACATCCTTCTCTTCCAGACTGTTCTCTAGTTTTCAATATTGCCTCTTCCAAAACGTTGACCACCAGCCTAGCTATTCATCATTGCCCACGTGTCCATGTTTATCTTGACTTCTTCATTTGCATAAAGTTGATTATCAGGTGATTTTAAGGTATGCCCCTTTGGAGGAATATCTCTCTACTGTCTTTCAGAACCACTCCTGAGGAGGACTAGTATAGCAGCAATCCAGTTTTGGCTTTCATCAACATAGTTAACCCATCTGAAAAATAAGCTTGGGGTTTTTTTACTCTCTTTCTCTCTTCTATCACTTAATCTCAAGTATCTCCTTGCAAGGTCATAGCTGTAAGTAAAAGAAAAGGCAATTATGCAACAGAGACATGTGACATGGGATCTGGTCCCCTGTTATGTCACTTACTTGTGCACTTCAAACTGTCTTGAGCTCTATTCTGAGTACATCTTTTCCTGTATACAGCAGGTTGCTGCTACTGCTGCTGACTGACATTATGACTTTGTAGATATGAACATATTCACCTTGTGATGGGCACCCCTGGTTGCATACTTACTTGATAGTCCATGGTCAGGAGCTTCCTGTCCTGTGGTGAAGGAACAGTAGCATTCTTTTTTTTTTCTTTTTTAATTTTTATTATAAAGATGTGGGATACAATTCAGGGTTAGGTATACAAACGTTGATCATGCAGATACCCTTGTTGATAAGGTAAGCCCCTCACTCCCCTGGCAGTTTCCCTCAACTACCACTCCCACCCCCCGTCCCCGGACGGTTACCACAAATGCCAACCCCGGGTTGATAGTATATTGGTTCAAGGTCTGCTTATGTGTGAGAATATATGGTACTCTGTTCTTTGTTTCTGTGATAGATCACTGAGTATGATCGATTCTAAATCCATCCAAGTAGCTGCGAAGTCCATATGTTTGCCCTTCTTTATGGCTACATAATATTCCATTGTGTGTATGTACCACATTTTTTTAATCCAGTCCAGCTTCGATGGGCAGCATGGTTGGATCCATGTTTTTGTTATTGTGAATAGAGTTGTAACAAACATACATGTGCAAGTATCTTTTTTGTAGAATTATTTGAGTTCCTCTGGGTATATTCCCAATAGGAGAATTGCTGGGTCATATGGAAGGTCAATTTCTAGCTCTTTCAGAAATTGACACATTATCTTCCAAAGAGGTTGCACTAGTTTGCATTCCCGCCAGTAGTGTAGAAACATTCCTTTTTCTCTGCATCCTCACCAGCATCTGCTATTGTTTGTTTTATTAATGATGGCCATTCTTACTGGGGTTAGGTGGTATCTCAATGTGGTTTTGATTTGCATTTCTCTGATGATGAGTGAGGCTGAGCACTTTTTCATTTGTCTGTTGGCTTCCCATATTCTTTCTTTTGAGAAGTGTCTATTCATGTCTTTTGCCTATTTTAATGGGGCTGTTTTTTTTTTTTTTTTCCTTTTGGTTCGTTTGAGTTCCTTGTAGATCCTGGATGTTAGGCCTTTGTCAGATATACAGATGGCAAATATTTTTTCCCATTCTTTGGGCTGTCTTCCTGCTCTCATGATTGTTTCTTTTGCTTTGCAGAAGCTCATTAGTTTGATGAGGTCCCACTGGTCTATCTTATTTCTTAAGGTATATACAGGCATCTAGGGTACTGGATAAGAATTTCCATAAGGGTGTCTCCTGTGTTTTCTAAGATTCTTATAGTTTGAGGTTTTACATTTAGGTCTTTGATCCATTTAGAGTTGATTTTTGCGTATGGTGATAGGTAGAGGTCCTGTTTCAATCTTCTGAATGTGATCAACCAGTTTTCCCAGCACCATTTATTAAATAGGTTCTCCTCTACCAAGTGGTTGTTATTGGAGGCTTTGTCAAAGATGGGTTGGTTGAGAAATTGAGACTTTGCTTCCAGAATCTCTATCCTGTTCCATTGAGCTATGTGCCTGTTCTTGTACCAATACCGAACTGTTTTGATTACTGTAGCCTTATAGTAAAGTTTGCAGTCTGAAAGTGTGATACATCCTGCTTTGTTTCTTTTGCTAAGGGTTGTTTTGGCTATTTGTGGTCATTTATGTTTCCATATGAATTTCTGTATTGTCATTTCCAGGTCTGAGAAGAATGATGTTGGTAACTTAATGGGTATTGCATTGAATCTGTAGATTGTCTTTGGTAGGATGGACATTTTATTTTATTTTATTTTGAGTTGGAGTCTCACTCTGTCGCCCAGACTGGAGTTCAGTGGCCGCTCCCGGCCACTGTAGCCTGCACCTGCTGGGCTCCAGTGATCCTTCCGCCTCAGCTTTCTGAGTAGCTGGAATTACAGGCACGCGCTACCATGCCTGGCCAACTTGGCGAGACCTCATCTCTAAAATAAATAAAAAAATCAGCCATGCCCGGCTGATTTTTTTATTTATTGTAGAGATGAGGTCTCGCCAAGTTGGCCGGGTGGGTCTCGAACCCACGGACTCAGGCAATCTACTCACCTCAGCCTCCCAAAGCGCGGGATTACAGGCTGAGCCACCAAGCCCAGCGGACATTTTAACAATGTTGATTCTTCCTATCCATAACATTTTTCCATTTGTTTGTGTCTTCTTGGATTTCTTTGAGGAGTGTTTTATAGTTTTGGTTGTAAATGTCTTTCGCTTATCTGGTTAAGAAGTGCTAAAGTGTTTCACTTTTTCTGTGTTTATTGTGAATAGGATTGTGCTTTTTATTTGGTTCTCTTTTTGTTGGTGGTGTAGAAATATGTGACTCTCTTTAGCACGTTTGTCTTTTCCAGAGACATGCTTCAAGAATGGTGAATGTTCATATATGTGGTGGGGATGGGGGTGGGAGACTGAATTTAGAGCAGTGGTAAATTGCAACTGCTTCTGCAGGGGAACCCTTAGTGTATGACTCCACGGCTCCCCTCAGTTGGGCATTTGCTCACCTACTTACACACACACACACACACACACACACACAGATTTATCCTTATGGACACTCACCCATGCAGAGACCCATACACTCTGGCTGGTTCCATTGCCATCGTGCTCCTCACCCCTAAATATAGTTTTCTTATGCCAGATTACATAATGTATTTCTTCTCTCATAATATTTTATGTTTGCAACATTTTAAATGAAAATATGCATAAAAGTGTGAAAAATAATGTCATAATAGAATATCTTAAACCTTTGGTGAAATAATATTCCAAAAATATGATAAATTTTTATTGAAATTTTATATTTTTACTTACAGCTAATACATTGTTATGCTATATTTTTACGTTTTCTCTTTTATTTTTATTTACTTTGGAATCGTATTTAATCTACAATTAATATTTACAAATTGCCTTTGAAACACATCTCTGATGAAGCTTTGGATAATATTTAAAGAACTGTTTTGTTCACCATAAATTTAAAAATGTTCTTAAGTATAGCATTTAGACACAATAAACTTTTCCAATTTTCCAATTTTCCTTGGTAAATCTTTTAAAACTCAGTCAAGATCAAATAGAGCTATTTGGCTGTTCACAAACTAAGTTGAGCTAGCATTTTCAGTGGTATTTACCAGGGAGATATGCTAGTCAAAGACATATTTCATAGTCACTTCCAAAGTAGAAAGACATGACTGTAGTTGGTAAGATTGATGAAACGTCATTTCTGTTTAATATTCTTTTTTCTTTTTCTTTTTTTTTTTTTTTTGAGTTTGAGTCTCATTCTGTCGCCCCAACTGGAGTGCAGTGGTACGCTCCTGGCCACCGCAGCCTCAACCTGCTGGGCTCTGGCGATCCTTCCGCCTCAGCCTTCCAAGTAGCTGGAACTACAGATGTGCACTACCACGCCCGATAATTTTTTGACTTATTGTAGAGATGAGGTCTTGCCAAGTTGCCCCGGCGGGTCTCGAACCCTTGAGCTCTGGCAATCCACTCACCTCAGCCTCCCAAAGTGCGGGATTACAGGCTGAGCCACCAAGCCAGCTTGTTTAATATTCTTGATTAATAAAAATAAATATTCATGCATAGATGAGTGCCATATTCCACAGTAGATGATTGAATATGTCAATTGAAGTAATACTGTGATTTTGACATTTCTTTTTTTCATTTGTTCCTGAGGCTGTGAAGTCATACATTTTTAGTATGAAGCTAAACAAATTCACAAAACATAAAATTTTTAAATTAGAAAGTATGTAAAAAAGAATATTAAACAGAAATGACGTTTCATCAATCTTACCAACTACAGTCATGTCTTTCTACTTTGGAATCGTATTTAATCTACA